>LTAE01010215.1:0-14150 GCA_001647135.1 Pontederia paniculata
CCTCGCCTCCATATATGTATTCCTCCTTTAATTTTGGTCGATCGCTTCATATGCTTAGGACGACCACTGTACACATGTAGTTCTTCTGATATATCTTCCGTGTGCACAGGTCGTCCATTACTTCAACTCAGGTCGACCTATCAACTCTGAACTTGAACATATCTTGTTACAGAAATCAGCTCAACAAGTTTATCAGTATAGACTAAGTTCCCTTACAAATTTGTGATCATCAAAACACTCTCGGGATCCTAGATTCAACACGGCCCATGACAGTTTTTAGATGTGGTCACGGCTGTGAAACCCTTTTCATGGGCCGTGGAAAAATGAAAAAAATATGCTTTGAAGTTATGGTCATGACTGTGAAGTCCATTGTTATGTCCCTGAAATTTTCCAATATAAAGTTAATTTTTTTTTTCAAACATGTTTTATCTTATCTTTTGGAGATTTTGACCAGAAATTGAGTGATCTAGGAATAAGATGTAGGATCATGGGATTTGAGGCTTACATGATCTTGGAGGGATGTTTATAGATGCATAATTATGTCCTATTTTCTTCTAAGTTTTGGAAGCTCCAAGAACCTCCAATGAACACCAACTGGTTGTAGCTCTATGGATTTATCACTTGCAGTTTTCTGGCAGACAAGAGAGGAAGGAGAAGAAGACTTATGATGAAAGATTCAACAGAACCCCAAAAGATCAGAATGGGTGTTTTCTTCATTGGTTTTAATATTTATATCTGCTTAGCTAGTGGAGATGAGTTGTGCACCAAAACAATCCAAAATATCTATAGAGGAACAAACACTAAAGTGCCCACCAAAAAGTTCACTTTTTACCCAACCTTACCATCACCTGGCTTGGTAATACAATATGCACTTGTTTGATCAGTTTATTAACTAATCAAACCCAAAACTATAAAATCCACAAACTTTTATATAGTTAACAAGAATCAAAATGATATCATATGTGAAACATAGATCCTCCTGGATCGAATGCCCCTTCTTTAAGTGCATTGCTCCACAATGTGTCTTTCAAAGAGTTTAGGGAATTGTTGCATTTCCTCCTTTGTGTACCACTTAGCCTTGGAAGCAACTTGACCTTTTTGATCGATGTGGTAGCGATACTTTGTACATAGCCTGTCTTGACTTCTTTTCTTTCCACTATTGCTGCAGCATCTAGTGGTTCTTCCCTGCCCAGCTTCAACTCCTCCATTGGTGGGAGAAGTCTAGGTGTCTCTTTGTATTCATCTAGCAAGATGGCTCGAATAACTTGATATTTTCAGCATTGATCAATGATTACATCTTCATATAAGGTGGCACGTCCAACTGAAAAGCATTGTCACCATATTGTTTTAGGATTTTAAATGGTCCATATCTTATTGGTTTGAGGTTGCGGGCCTTGAGCCTTTCTTTCCCTAGATATATACACACCATATCGCCCACTTGAAAAGAACAGGACTTCATGCATAGAAAATTAGTCATGCTTTCCATATCATATTCATTACATGTTTCATGCATTTTGTTATCGTATGCATTAGTTTATTCTCAATTTTTACTTCTTCTTTCTTTTTTGAATCAGAGTCTACATAACTGGTATGATTATATGTTGAGAGCAAACCGCATTATGGAGAAGGTCCATTAGAATCAGGGATCAAATCGGAGTTCAAATAGCAGGAAATGCAGAGTCAGAGCCTCGGTCACGGCTGTGACAAGATTGTCATGGGTTGTGACATCAATTTGGCCAGAAATAGAGCTTTGGTCACGGCCGTGAAAATTTTGTCACGGGTCGTGATGCAATGGGAAGAATTAAGAGACTTCGGTAACGACCGTGATTCTCAAATCATGAGTTGTGATAGCAAGGCGAAATATTTCAGTGCTCAATCATGACCGCGATATTTCATCACGGACCTTGACATATTTAAAGCCACAAAAGTATCATTCGGTCATGACCGTGATTCCCAAATCACGAGCCGTGACGCATGTGGAGGCCAATAATAATCATTCGGTCACGACCGCGACAGTCTTGTCACGGGTCGTGATGATACCCGCACCTAGTATTGATGTTCGATCACGGCCGTGACAGTTTCGTCACGGGTCGTGACAATCTGTGGAAATATGGATTTCTACAATTTTTGAATTCATTTCAAGTCATTTTTTGATGGTTCCGATGTACTTTCAAGCCTAATCTTCCCCTATTTATAGAGGCAATCGTCAATCGAAGGTGTAATTATTTTGTATATTTACTCTTACTGTATTCTTTTCTCCTATTTTTACAAGAGGATGAACTCATATGTACTGTGTAAGATTTTATTCTGGAGATTTTTATTGTAAAGAGGGAATGGAAAACCCTAGTTTTTATATCAACTTTATCTTTATCCAATTTTTCATGTATATGCATTGCAATGTTTAATGCTCTTGATGAATTCTTGAATTTTATAAATATTTGTTATCATCCTAGAGAGGAATGACACGTTCATGATTTTCTTTGATTTCTAAAGGTGATCTCTGAAATATTTGTTAGTCAAAGCATTACATACCATATCTAGTAGCATCCTAGAGAGTAATATTGAGTGTGAGGTCTGTGAGATTGACATCCTAGAGAGGAACGATCCATAGTCTATAGCTTACATTTTAATGCATCTCAAAACCCTAATAGGCTATATTGGAATATAGGAGAATAACAATAGAATCTACTAGATTTGGGATAGTTGGTGCATCTTTGAGAGGACATCAGATCTTCGGTGAACCCTATTCCTCTTGAGAATTGGTTAAAATGAATTTTAATTAATTAAACTTGATTTTCCCTATTTATTCATCATGACCTGTGCTTGTTGACATCATCTTCTGACATGTTATTGACCATATCATTATCATTCATTTTTATTTTAATTTCTTTGAAACACACTCTATCCAACCCAATGTACCCCTTTCACTAGTTTAGTGAATTAACTTAGGATAGAACGAGTTCCTCGTGGGAAAGATCTACTCATCATTTTTATTACTTGATACGACTAGTGCACTTGCTAGCGATTTTATATGCATAATTAGCACGCATCAGGACTCTATGTTTGTCATGTCTTGCCTTGTATTTGAGTTGCACTTTCTTCATTTTTTTCTCCACCTCTATGTGCACTTGGCGAATATGCTCCAAGAACTTTAAAGCCTTTTCACATTCATTTTTCTATCTCCCTTCATCTTCCTTAGAAAGTGAGAACTCCAAATCAAATGGACTTTGAGGTCAATATCCCAAGCATATGTCAAATTAGACCCATGGATGACCCTATTGTAAGCTAACTCAAAATAGGGGATACTCTCATCCCATGAGGCTGGACTCTTAGAGTTGTTACCTCTCAAGAGATGCACTAAAGTTTGGTTAACAACCTCCATTTGGCCATCGGTTTGAGGATGGAAGGCAATGCTTCAATTCAATCTTGTATCCAACATGTTCCATAGAGACTTCCAAAAGTGGTTGAGGAACCTTGAATCTCTATTAGAAATAATTGAGGTTGGAAGCCCAAAATGTTTCAACACATTGATGAAGAATAACTTGGCAACTTGTTCTCCTATGAGGATCTTTTGACATGGCATCAAACACACCATCTTTAAAAATGTATCTACCACCACAAATAGGTAGTCATGTCCCTTCTTTGTCTCTAGCAGTCCCCCCACCCAAGAAGTCCAAAGAGATGCTCTCCCAAGGGTGATTGGGCACAGACAATGGGAGATACAATCCTTGCTTGCAATTCATAGGTTTTGAAGTGCAACACAAGATGCAACCCCGGATGTATCGACCTGCATCTTATTGCATTTTGGGCCAATAGACATATCGGCTCAAATTTGCATAGATCTTCTCTACACCAAAATGTCCAACAACATTTGAGGAATGACCTCAGATAAGATGGATTATGTCCGCCTTCTCAGGAACATAAACTTGTTGCCCCTTATGCAGTAACTCATTCCTCACCTCCCAAAGTGTGGGTTTGTTAGATTCTACCTCTTCCTTCATGATGTGATAGAAGCTATCCATAGGGTATAAATCCACAAACTCCTCATGAGCTAATGGCTGCAACTAGAGCACCACATTGCACTTATAATTCTTCTCAGTTTAGAGAGGCCTAGATAACATATCAGCCAACTTGTTGGTAACTCCCTTATTATTTCGGATCACCAAGTTAAATTGTTGGAAGTATAACATTCACTTCCTATGTCTTGACTGTTGCAACTTGGATTGACTTTGCAGTATTTTAATGGTTGGTGATCTATGTGGAATATGGTCTCCTTGCCCAAAAAGTAGTGCCGCCAATGTTTGACTGTTTGGTGCAAGACATAGAGCTCTTTATCATATATTGGGTAGTTCAATTGTGCCCCTTGAAAAGACTCTAAATGATAAGCTACAAATCTTCCATCTTGAAAAAGAACAATACCCATTGTGTACCCAGATGCATCCACCTCTAACTCAAAAGGGTTCCTCAATTTAGATAGCGTGAGCACCAGTGCCTTAGTGATCTTCTTTTTAAGAGTTTGGAATGTTGCATCTTGTTTTGGCCCCCATTCAAATCTTGCCCTCGCCTTCGTGAGACCATGAGATGTGTTGCCAGCAAAGAAATCTTGGATGCACTTCCTCAAATATTGGCATGCTCCGATGAAACTTCGCACTTTTGTTATTGTTTGGGGCCTTGGCCATTCCACAATAGCCTTGATCTTCTGAGAGTCAATTCTTAGCTTCTCATCTCCAACAATGATCTCAAGATAGACCAATTGTGTGCGGACCACTTCGCACTTATTTATATTGAGATGAAGCTCATGTTCCGCCAGAATTTTGAAAACTCCTCCGGTCACTACCAGATCGGTGGTGATCCCTGTCATCATGTATCCACTGACTCGACAACAACTTAGGCTCATTCTAGTTGTTGTATATTCTATGTGCATCACTACGATTCCACCCACCATGCAAGTCATGAGATCTTTCATGGTCACCACCGTCAAAACTCCAACTCTCGGCGAACCTAGAATATCAAAGTTCGGATGATTGTTATTCGTAGGACGAAGAGGAGGAGGGATATTGGGTGGTCGAGTAGGTGCATGGGAGTAAGCATTATTATAACTGCTCTAGTTACAAGAAATAAAATGTTGATTAGAAACATGAACATCTACCAAAACATTAACCATAGTCCATTGATCTAGTGTTGGTTCCCGTCACATAACACTAGCAACATTGATAGTAGTTGTGACCATGTAGCCACTTTGTTTGCCAACTTTCGTGGCTCAAGTAACATAATAGGAGCCTGAGGCTTCAATGATGGTGGATGATGTTGAAGGCAAGTTTGAAGAGTAGAGAGCATCCCAAAGTTGTGGATGAAAATCGTATGTAGATGGTATGCTCTGATGAGCTGCGGATGCTTATTTGGAAGAACATTCAAGGCTAGATGATTTTGCAACCAAAAATGGTTGGGAATGGTTGTGGTGACATTGACAATGTGGTTGTTGGAGCTTGGGGAGGCAACAACACCAAACTATGCGCTCTCGCTCTCGCCACTCGCCTAAACCACTTTCAAAGGTGATTGTTGAGAGACAATAGAAGGAGAACTACCGACAATGCTGCCAGAGAAATGAGGGTGCAACAATGGGGCCACCTAGAAGAAGTTGGAAACTATGATCTCCATGCCATCTGCAAAACCATTTGTTAAGAAGTTTGAATAACTAAGAAATATATGCACAAATGAATATATATCAATTTGCAGCAGCAACATTAGTAGACGAGGTAGAACCTTGGCGAAGTTGGGGAGGGACTGGATGTGGGTTTATGATCCAATTGAGAGCCACCTTCTGTAGTCAATAACACAACCACCATTCATCAACCCGGCCAAAACATTGCCATTACTTTTAGGGTATGTTTGGATAGACACTCATTAAGAGGAAGGGAGGGGAAAGATGGGGAAGGAAAATAAAGGGAAGGGAAGGGAGGGTAATGAGTGGAAAAATATTAACCTTTTTCGGATGGATGTTAGCAAGGGAATGGAGGTCAAAGGAAGTGAAAATGAGGGTATTTAAGTAATATTTCAAAATTAATTAGTTTAATTTTTTTTCCTTCTCTACGCTCCAAATTGGGGTTGAAAGTAAATTGAACAAAGGGAATGGTAATCCTCCATTACCCTCCATTCCCTTCCCCTCCATTCCACTCTCTTAAAACTCAATCCAAATAGGAATTTCTTTTTCCCTTCCCCTTCCCCTTCCCCTTCCCCTCTTTCCCTTCCTCTACCCTCCATCCAAAGAAGCCATTAAGCATATCTAGTAAAGCCACCACCATTTTGTCACTAGTAAGAGTATTCCCCTAGTTGGATCTCAAAGCAAACACCATGTCAAGATTTTTTGGAATCACTGCTAGCAATTCCATGTCTAGTTGTCAAGCCCTATTATCAGTCACTGGAGTTGAGGTTGTAGTCGGAGGGGCTGAGTTGCTTTAGGTGGTGGTTCCTCGGCAACAACGCATCCACTATCATTCGTGAAGCGAGCACGAAGACACTCCATCAACATCTTGTTGATATTCTATTAGGATTTGTAGAATTAAGCCGTCATCAAACTCCATTTCAATGTCCCAAGTTTCTTTGGGGTCAAGGGGGATTTCATGTTGGCACGGATAGAATGTTTCTTTCTCTCGCTTATTTTTGTGTGTCTGAACCTCTACTTTCTTGCTCTTCTCCCTAACAGCTACACACCATTTAGAATAGATCCTGACCGCTGCATAAGAAAACATAATCAAAATCAATAAAAATCAAGGCAATAAACTGATGCAACTGAACATGCTGCATGATATACCACAATGCAATAGTTTCATAAAATTTCTTTTTTTTTCTTATCATTAACGACAATTAACTATCAATGATCGCATGAAAGGTCACATATTTTCGATCATGTCACATTTGAGGGAGTTATGTGGGCATTTCCACATACACATTTTAGACATGGAAATTTATACCAACAAGTCCAAATTTTATCACAAGTAGAATTAGCCTCTATAATTACATAAAAATGGCTTTCCTAGTTGCACAAGAGTGACCTTCAACAATCTAAAGTTGCTAAATATAAGGAGTTGATCTTAATGCAACTCCTCTATATGAACACCATGAAACATTCTGCTTTGATACATGCCATGGTGATATCACACTGGTTGGGAAAGTTAAAGTATCCTAGTTGGATTACAGATGTAACACCCCAAAATTCATACCCCGCCATGTAGTAGTATACAGACTTGGAGACGCAATAACCTTCTTCTTTGACTTAAACTATGACCTACTATTTGGTCAACATAGGGGACACATCATGCGAAAGCAATAACTTTTGAAATAAAATATTATAAAACAAGTCTAGTCAGAATATAACAAACATTCTATTACATAGTTCCAAAATGAAACAACATAACTAAAATAACTCAAGACTAGACTCATATCATCTGCAAGTCAACAGGTCACAAACATTTGCACCGTTAGTGTCATCACCTATCAGTTGTGCTCATCGTTTGCAAAATAAAAAACAAGGGAGACAATTCTCCCATGAGTGATGAAACTCAATAAACGTTAAGGATTGAGTAAATCTAACACCATATTCATAGTAATTATCTATCAACACTTTTCTAATCCTAATTGAGTTAATCTAACCACGCTAGAACTAAATAAACATCAATAGGCATGATTATCATCATTTGCATCTAGCATAAAACCTATCAGATAGTTATTCTAACATGAAGAGTCTATCTAGATGGATCCACCTATGTACATACTTTATAATCTTTTAACCTAGAAAATATACTATTAACAACCTTTCAAATTTCATTTATTTAATCCTTCATATATGCAATACCCTAAAGTTGATCCTCGAATTGCATACCTTAATTCCGGGTGATACAATTTCTTCTTTCTTGTCCACATTCATTCTCCTGGTTCCCCTCCCGTTATAGATCTTCTTCACATTTTTCTCCTAAAGGGTTTTGGCATAGAAATATAAGGAGAGAGAAGAGGGAGAAAAAGGGAGAAAACCTTAGAATAGAAATAGTTTATTACCTATGTACCTGAAAAGAGAAGAGAGAAGGGAGAGAAAACTTTAACGGCTAGGGTTTGGGGAAAAATAACTTGTGGGGTTTTTTTCTCACCTTTAGGGGCTATTTATAAGGATCCTCTAGGGTTTTCTCTAACTTTAAAATGAATGGATCTCTATTATTTAAATCTAGCCCAAAATCCACTAATAAAATATTGATATATATTAAGTTGTGATTTAATTAAAATCGTGGGTGTCACATGATAACCTCTTTAAGAGTGAATTCATTCTCGAATTCAGTCATGCCATCTATCTATCTATGGTCCATTTGTAATCTTATCAATAGATTTTAGTAGAGCTTGGCTACTCTAATGCTTTATGAGGGAGTGCTTCATTACATTTTGCACAGCTTCTTGCTCTTGCACGGTCTATTCTTGACAATTTCACAATGCCTTGAAGCCATCTGCATTTACAACAAGTAAAGACAACAATTAAACATCAAATTCTTCTCTTATTTCCGTTGATAACCTCCTTAAGACTAAACCTATTTACTTGATAACCTCTTTAGGACTTTTCCTTTTTGATGGTACGGTGAATGTTCGTGATGCTTGCACATGGAATCTATTTACTTAAAGATAGCTAAGAAGTGTCTCTCATCAGACTCTGATACCTATCATAACACTCGCAAATTCATTCCGCGTCATGTGGCAGAATACAAACTTGGAGACTCTACGACCTTCTTCTTTGACTAAAACTTTGGGTTACTGATTGGTCAACATAAGGGACATATCATGCAGAAGCAATAATTTTTAAACTAAAACTCTATAAAATAAATCTATTCAAAATAAAACACTCCATTACATAATTCCAAATTGAAATGACATAACTAAAATAAATCAAGGCTAGACTCCTATCATGAGCAAGTCACTAGGTCACGAGCATCTGCATCGTCAGTGTCATCACCTATCAGTTGTGCTCATCACCTACGAGATCAAAAACATGAGAGACAATTCTCCCATGAGTAATGGAGCTCAATATGTAATCAAATATCATATAAGCAGATAAAATAAGGAGATATGAATAATCTATTAGTTGTGTTATTTTTTTCCTCTTTTATAGTGATTTTTATTCAGGAATGACCAGAACATCAGTTGCGCCATGTGATGCATACTAGTTTTAGGGATCAGTGTATTCATGACCATTAATTTTTTACTTTATATGATTCTTATCAATATCATTAGTGACAAGAACATCAATCACATTAAAATGCATTGTTAACTTCAGTATTTAGTATGTTCAAACACAATCATTACTTATGACCACTTTATTCTTTTTTAATTATCTTATCCTGAGCCCGTCAAACATTGCAATCAATAGTGAACCTTTAACATGTGCAATAAAGGTTCAGATTGTCATGACGCAAACACGGCTAGCTAGGCCATGAAGCGCTCATAAGAAGGGATAAATCTCTCAACAAGATTATATGCAACCTTAAATGGGAAGGAGTGAATCTCTAAACATGATATTAGATTTCTATACAAGAGGGAATAAATTCTTAAACATTCGTCAAGGCCTTCCTATTCATGTGATAAATTCAAAAACAAAATATTAAAAAATTTTAAGTCCTATTATTAGTTGAGAAGGACACTAGATCAAAGCAGTAGTATCACTCATTCAGTAAGATCAATCAAGTCTTCATTCAATAACATTAAATCAATATTATTGTAGAATCCATTCATTTACTTAAGCAGAAAAGTTTGAGTTAGGATTGATACAATTTGTTTTGCCTCTAGTCATCCGTCTTCCAATCTCTACTTCATTGCATATTGAGGGCAAGATAAAGTTAAACAAGGGTGGACTTCATAGGCGTGAGAATTAGCGTCACAGGAAGTTCACAAGTGTGACGACTAGTCTTACAGGCATGAGAAACAGGTGTGACAGGAGGTTCATCGGTGTGAACTTAACTTCACGGGCGTGATAATCTTCTTCACGTGTGTGACCAAATGTGTGTTCCTTTCGTTTTTTTCACGAGCGTGAAACCATTTATCATGATCGTGACTCTCAGGTTCACGATCGTGAAATTTTCTTTCACGAGCCGTGTGTTGATGTTCTTCATTTACGAGCAGTCGTACCCCAGGTGTTTTAGGTGCAGATATTAGTATCTTGTGGACATCCTTTTTCTCAAAACTATTTTCACTAGTTGTCGCATCAGTCTTGCCATACTTTTTTGCATAAACGTTGCATGCAACTTTGCTTTCTGTACATCATTAGCTGAGATTGGACGACTATGATTCCAAGACGCTGCTCTAGCAACCTGCATAGTTCTACCAGAAGATCTATGATCAGGTTGCTCTACTAGCAATACCTTTCTTTGCTCTTTTGATTCTGTTAATTTGTCAAGATATGGATGGCTACCAATCAATTTTAGTAGTCATACACTAAATTAGTGGTATTCTTTTGATATAAAAATCTGATTGAAACATTTGCAAGTCCAACAGACAATACTAAATTAAAAAAAAATGAATTTAGAAACGTTGCCATTGAATGTTTGTGTTTTTTTATTTTTGAAGGAATCGAGATTTGTGTTTCATTAACCAGATGCCATTATAAACCACTTCAAATGTTTAGTAATAACCGCTTCCCGCCCATTAGAAATCCAGGATATGACAACATGACAATTTTTCTTGTGAGACTTATCATTAAGAAGACTTGCAGAGAATCAGATATCCTTTTTTTTTCCTTTTTGTTCTATCCTATTTTAAGGCCAAATTTGGGTGGAGGGACACGAGAGGTGGGGAGAGAAGGATTTATAATTCGATCTAACATTGGGATATGTCTTTCTGCGATGCTGGAGGCAGCGGTTATAGGGACGTGATGCTGAAATTTCTGGCATTGTGCACCTCATCAATAACAAAGTTGGAATCCCTTGGCATTGTGCACCTAATCAATGACAAAGTACAAACCCTGTGAAATTCACAATCTTTCCACTGTCTTTTACAACATTTTCATGTAATCATTACTATCACAAAACGAATCGGACGACAGCAACAAAGATGGCCCCCTCCGAGCCTCCAAAACATTTTAGAATATTTGTGGAATTCTGATCAATAAATAACTTTTTCTTTTTTGAAAATAATTATGCAGTTTTCTAAATTAAAAATATGATATTCAAAGAAAAACAAAACGTCAAGACATTAAGTGGTAGTTCAGTTAAAAGCTTATAGTGAAACATAAACAGAAATATAAGAAAGCATTGCTTGTAGTGAAACATAAACAGAAATATAAGAAGGCAGACAAACCTAGGCAAAATAGAGACTCAGTATCTTAGCAGCATCAAGATAATCCCTACTATGCTTTCCCTAGAAACAAGAGCATTACAGTAGAAAATTGACATCATACATCAAAGGATGACAAAACTGAACTAAGCATAATAGATGTTAATCTATTCCTCATCCTCTTCATCACCATCGCCACCAGCTGCCTTCTTGGCTGCAGCCTTGAGGTTCCTTCGCTTCACTCTTCCAGGTCGACCGCCACCAAGGGGACTTGTTAGAGAAAAGTCGATGTGTTTTGCAGAATCAACCCTTACCATGAATGATGGGATGTTGACTATTTGCCTTCCGACTCTGCAACAACCGTTACAAATATTTGTTTAGACTTCTAAGAGCAATGAACTAAGTAAAAGGAAAAAAGAAATGCTAAATTGCTAATTAGAGACTTCTGTAAAGCAGAGCACTGAGAGAAGCAACAGAAAACACAAAGTCTGTACTAAGAAAACAAACAAGGATGACCGAGTAATATTTTATTTGTTGACAGAAAGAACCGGGGAATTATCATTTCCATTTCCTGACTAGATAACAGTATATGTTATCTATCCAGCATGTCAAATCATTAAATGTATATTTACAAATGAACAATGATTCTTCATATTACACAACTTGTAATTATTACAACTATCTCATACAATTGAAGATCATAGAAAACAGGGAATCTCCTCAAAAAAAAAAAAGAAAACAGGGAATTACCATGATTTAGATATTTTGACAATGAGCAGAAGGCTAGCAAGAGGGAAAAATAAGTGTGATTATCAACCAAAAATAGCTTCACAAGATAGGTCCAAATGAAAAGCTTCTTAGGAAGGTATAGAAATCATAAGTATATAACACAAAACATAGGTATAAATCTTAGGAAGGTATAGAAATCATAGACCAAAAATAGCTTCACAAGATAGGTGCAAATGAAAAGCTTCTTAGGAAGGTATAGAAATCATAGGTATATAACACAAAACATAGGTATAAATCTTAGGAAGGTATAGAAATCATAGGTATATAATACAAAACATAAAGGAACCAAGTAAGAGACGCAAGAAGAAAAAATAAGATATATTTCAAACTAGCAGCAAGAACACACATAGACTTCAAAATATCACCCACATTGTCCAAATACACCATGAAAAACTAATAAAGAAAACCCACAGTTAATCACAGAAGAAAAGTTCAAAGTGGACCAAATTTTCATTTGAAAGGTATTCAAAGCATGCTTTAAATAATATCTACACACATGTATGAATGCAAGTAATTGCTAGAGTTAGATTTACCTGCATCGACTAATATGTTTCATGACATAAATGGATGAACCAGAAAATGGCATGTGGGAATGAATCCAAAAGATGATGAGACGAGACCATGACCACATGAACAGACAGATGCAAACAAACATTTTGAACAATCAGACATAAACAAGTAGATAAAAGTTACATGGAACAACTTCACCAACCATGCATTAACATATGAAGCACAAATCATGTGATGCAACTTCGGAATCAAGGTGCACAATTAAACACATCATAGTTAAACATTCTCTGCACAGTAAGACTGAATTTGAAAGATTTAACAAAAAAAGGCCACCCTTGAAATATATCATAAATGAAACACAAAGTGTCTTGCAGATGTAGAATAATAATTGAAAAATAAGAAATTGCAGCTAAAAGCTCTTAAATTTGAAGATGTGCATAGGTATTGTTTTTTTAAGTAAATGTACATAGGTATTGTATCAAACAATCAAATAAAAAATGAACGAGATCAGAAAAGCAATCACATAGTTACCTGATATGGCGCTGCCTAATCAGGACTCTGGCATGGTGGATAGACTTGGCCATCCCTGACTTGAAGACAAGGGTCTGGAGGCGGCGCTCGAGGAAGTTCTCCACGGTGAGGGCAAGAACGTAATCGAGCTTGTTCTGGTCCTCCTGGAGAAGGCCATACCTGTTCATCCTGCGGAGGAGGGCCTCGCCCTCAAAGATCCGGCGAGGGTTCTTCTCGTCAAGAGTGAGCAGATCCCTCGCGGCGTTCCGGATGCGGCTCAGCGCATACTGCACCCTCCAGAGTTCGCGCTTGCTGCGCAGTCCGTACTCGCCCACCAGCTTCAGCTCAGAATCAAGCCGCTCCTTCTCATAGGGACGACGGGGCTTCTTGAAAGTCTTCCCATCTGCAAGAAACGCATCAAAATAGCTAAGATCAAAATCCTAACTAGGGTTTTTCAGTACAATCCAATGCCATAAAAATTCATTTTTTATGGCAGAGGACGAAACAATGGCATCAGAAACCACATGAGAAAAATATAGTTTCTTGCAAAATCTGTCAAACTGAATCAAATATCAAAGGTCATAGTACTAGACAAAGAACACGAACACAAATCAAGATCTATTTTTTATAACGGGAGTCGATCATGTAGAAGGCTTACAGTTGCGGTAGAAGGATACATGCACCATTGTTGCCGCAGGGAGAAGTCCTCTGACGGAAGCTTGCGGGAGAAGGAAATAAGAACGCCGCGAGAGGTCACCTTTATAGTCGTAAACCCTAATCATATGTGGGCTGGGCTAAGCCCACCCATCCGTGAACTCCTTGTATAGGCTGGGTTGTGTCAACTTATTATTATCTTAGTATATCAAGTTATACAAATTAAAGGATAAATATCAATCAATCTATCTACATATATATATATATAAAAGGAGAGGTCCAAGTCACGAGAAGATGCCAAATAACATATTACTTATGACATATGTCTAATATTAAGACAATTTTTAAAAAAAAATTATCTCATCCAGGCACGTCATTTTTTATAA
>LTAE01010216.1:0-17183 GCA_001647135.1 Pontederia paniculata
TTTCATCCATAACAATTGTGCACAACAACTTCCAGCAGCTAAGTATTCAGCTTTAGTTGTGGAAAGAGCAATTGAATTTTGCTTCTTGCTAGCTCAAGATATTAATGAGCTACCAAGGAAGCAGCACATGTCACTAGTGCTCTTTCTATCTACTCTACATCCAACAAAGTCTGAATCAGTATAAGCATGAAGGCCAAATAAGAAATTCCTATCATACCATAATCCTAGGTATGGAGTGTCTTTAAGATATCTCTGAATTCTTTTGGTGGCAACTAGATAGGATTCCTTAGGATTGGCTTGAAATCTAGCACAGACACAAACTAAACATGATATCTAGCCTAGAGGCAGTTAAGTATAGGAGACTCCCAATCATACCTCTGTATAATTTTTTATCTACACTTTTATCTTTTTCATCACTATCAAGTTTAGTGAGAATACTCATGGGAGTGGAGTTGGGCTTGCAATCATCCGTTCCAAATCTCTTAAGCAACTCCTTTGTGTATTTTCCTTGATTTAAGAAAATTTCATCCTTAGATTGCTTTTTACTTGGAAACCAAGAAAGTAAATTAGCTCTCCTACTAAATTCACCTCAAATTCTTTATGCATGAGAGTTTCAAATTCTTTACACATTTGGGAATCTGTGGATTCATAGATGATATCATCCACATGCATGTGCACAACTAATATATCTTTCCCAAAATATTTCAAGAATAGAGTTGTGTCTACCTTTCCTTTTGAAAAATCATTGTCAAGAAGAAATGAGCTTAGCCTCTCATACCAAGCTCTAGGAGCTTGTTTTAACCCATATAGTGCCTTAAAGAGCTTAAATACATGATCCGGATGTTTTGAGCTCTCAAAACCTGAAGGTTGTTCAACAAAAACTTTCTCATTTATATATCCATTTAGAAAAGCTGACTTGACATCCATCTGAAATAATTTAAAATTTCTGAAGCAAGCAAATGCTAAAAGAATCTGAATTGCTTCCAAATGAGCAATTGGTGCAAAAGTCTCATCAAAGGCAATCTCTTCAACTTGAAAGTAACCTTTTGCAACAAGTCTAGCCTTGTTTCTCACAACAACTCTAGCCTCATCTAGTTTATTTCTAAACACCCATTTGGTTCCGAATATGGGATGATTCTTAGGTCTCTTAACCAAATGCCAAACTTGATTTCTCTCAAAGTTGTTCAGCTCCTCATGTATGGCATTTATCCAATTTGGATCCTTTAAAGCATCATCTATATTTTTGTGTTCTATTTGAGATAAGAAGGGCAGAAAATGCACAAAAGTTTATTAAAGATTTTCTTGTTCTCACACCTTCATTTATGTCACCAATAATATTGTCTAAAGGGTGTGAGGGTACTTCTCTCCAATATCTATGCTCAATATGAGACAATTCTACCTGTATCTTAATTTTTTGTGAGTTTTTCTCATTCCCAACAACATTCTCACCATCTATAGTTTTAATAAGTTGAGGATCCTCCTCCTTATGGGTCAGCTCATCTAGGTCATGATCATCGTTATTGTTCTTATCTGAGATCTTAACTTTTTCAAGTTGATCAATGACATTGTCAGTTACATTGAAAGTGACATGTATTGATTTATCAACTACTAGTGTTCTCTTATTATACACTCTATAGGCTTTGGTAGAATTTGGGTATCCTAGAAAAAGTGCATCACCATTCTTTTCATCATTTTTTTCTAGCTTATCCAATGTTCTCAAAACAAAACATTTACAATCAAACACTTTAAAGTATGAGATATTTGGTCTTTTACCATATAACATTTCAAAATAGGTTTTCTTTTCTAGAAGTCTAACCAATACCCTGTTTTGAATGTAACATGAGGTATTAACAGCTTCTGCCCAAAAGTATTTGGGCAACTTGCTCTCACTTAGCAAGGTCCAAGATATCTCAATTAGAGTCATATTTTTCCTCTCAACAATTTCATTTTGCTGTGGAGTTCTTGGTATCGAGAATAGATAAAGAATTTCATTATCCTCACAAAATTCTTCAAACTCTAAATTCTCAAACTCACCTCCATGATCACTCCAGATCTTGGAGATTTTCATATTTAGTTCATTTTGAATTATTTTTTGCAAAAACAAAAAACATATCAAAAGTTTTATGCTTATGTGCAAGAAACAAAGTCCAAGTGAATCTAGAAAAATCATCTGCAATCGCACACACATATTTTTTACCACCAAGACTAGTGGTACAAATTGGTCCAAATAAATCAATATGTATTAATTACAGAGGTCTATTAGTAGAAATCTCATTTTTTTATTTAAAAGATACTCTATGTTGTTTGCCCAATTGACATGAAGAACAAATAGCATTTTTCTCAAATTTGATTTTGGGCAAACCTTTAGCAAAATTATGTTTTACTAATTTATGCATGGCTTTATAGTTTAAGTGTCCTAGTCTTTTATGCCATAGTTCTATTTCATCATGCATAACATTTAAGCATTTGTGGTTAGGCAAATCATCAAAGTCAATCACAAACATTTTGGTGTCTAACCCTCATATGCAAAACATTTTCATTTTTATCACATATCAAGTATTTATTTTGTTCAAATTTAACAATGTAATCTTTATCACAAAGTTTATAATGCTTAACAAGTTATGTTTTAAATTTTCTACTAACCATACATCTTCTATAACTATATTACCGAGTTTTTCAATGTTACCTTTACCAAGGATTTTTCCTTGGTTGTTATCTTCAAAGGTGACTTTTCCACCTTGTGTTCTTGTTATGCTCAGGAAATTCTCCTCATTCTCGATCATATGCCTTGAACAGCCATTGTCCAGGTACCATCTTATTGATTTGCCTTTGCTTCTTTTGGTACCCTACAAGAACAACAGAGAATTGATATTTTTGGTACCCAAAATACTTTGGGTCCAAAAGGATTAGTTTTAAGGATTCCCTTAGGAACTCATACTTGTCTAACATTAGTATAGAGACCTCTCCTAGACATGCATTCAAAGATGAAATGTCCTAAGTGACCACAGTAGAAGCAAATAACATTTTTTACATATGGTTTCCTATAATCATGATAAGCATGGATATTTCGAGTGTGAGCATGTGAGTAAGATGGAAACCGGTTTGTATGCATGACTTTAGATCTACCCAAATTCTTGTTCACATGCAAAGGGGTGACATATGAGTAGAAATGTACATAACCATTTCTATGAGCATGCATGTGGGCAGATTTTGTGGTCCTTTTATACATAAAGGCATAATTCTTGTGTTCAGGTTCAAATATAGTCTTTCTGTTCTTAACATTAGCATTTTTCTTTGATGAAGACATATTATTTGTATGAACAGACTTAGCATTACTTGTAGGAGCATTATTTACATTTTTATTCATGCAAGTTGAAATACAAGAAGTAAAGGAACTAGGCAAATTTGGATCAAAAGAATGTGAAGCTTTTATAAAAGTAGTTCCTTGAGGCACATGATCACTAAAGGAATCAAAACCTAATCCTTTCTTATTCAAAGGGCTCTTGTGTTGGGACAGCATTACATCAAGCATTTTCCTACCATAAGAGAAGGTTTCAAATTTGCTTCTAACATTAAGCAGTTCTAGTTTCAAGGAACTAATAGTATCAATCTAGGTTATCATTGTTTGCTAACACCTTAGCATTCAAATCAGAAATTTATTTTTCAAAGGCAGCGTTATTTCTTTTAGCTTATCATTTTCTAAGACAAGACTATCATTTTTTTCCTTCAAGATAGAATATTTTCTAATTTATAATGTTGAACTCTTTATGCATATCAAACATGACATCCTCCTCACAGTCATCTTCATCATTATCACTATCATCACTATCATTTGAGTGAAGAGAGGATATTTGATCATTTGTCATGAGGCACAGCAGTGCTTCTTCCTTCTTTTTTGAAGATGTTCCTTCAACTTCATTATTTTCATCACTAGAATCATCCCAAGTGACTTTGAGTGCCTTCTTCTTCTTATAATTCGATGAGCCTTTCTCCTTGCTCTTCTTGTTCAAGATTGGACATTCATTCTTGTAGAATCCAAGCTTGTTGCACTCATAACACTTGATCTTGGACTTATCAGCTGGTCCCTTCTTCTTCGAGTCTCTTTTCTTTTTGGAGAGCTTCATGAATTTACTGAGCTTCTTTGCATAGAGAGCCAACTTCTTCTCATTGAAATCTTCATCATTATCTTCAATTTCTTCATGCTCATCATCACTCTCAATCTTCTTATATTTGAGAGCTAAGGCCTTCTTTCTCGAGTTTGCTTCTTCTTTCTCTTCTTCAAATGACATCTCATAGGTCAGAAGTTATCCTATGAGATCGTCGAAGTCAAGCTTATTCAGATCTTGTTGTCCCTCGACCGCAGTCCTCTTCATATGTCATTTCGGTGTCAGGGACATAAGAAACTTCTTCACTTTTTGAGCATTAGATCTTGGGTCACTCGAAGCGGTGATGACAGGGAATTTACTCTCTATTTTCCTTTGCAAAGACTATGCTTTTTCACGAAACTATGCATCATTTACATACATTGCCACACCCTTTTATTTCTTTTGCATTATTTGAAATTTCTTGGGCTTAAATACACATTTTCACCCCAATGACCATTTCTAGTAAAGATTTGAATGATTTATGCCTGACTTTTCCTACAAATATTTACCCAAGGACTAGCAACATGTGTACTGGAAGTTATACATGGGGGCACCTACACTGAAGACCGGACATGGGGGTATTTGCTGTCATTACTGCCAAAACTCACTAGAAAACAAAACGCGTACAGAATCTACAGATTTGCTTACCTACTGTTGTGGGAAGGTTCCTTGGCGGATTCAAGGAATATTGGCAGGGTGTGCAAGTGACAAGTGGCATCGAAATATTGGAGGGAAAAAAGGGAAGATAAAAGGTAAAATAGAGAGAGGAGGGGATCCGTTCTGCATCCGAGAGGAGGCATCGAGTGGAGCCACCATTGCTGAAGGAAGGAAGAATCAGAGCTGAAAGAAGGAGGTTTTTGTGCTGAGATTTTGGGAGTATCATTGATTTTATGCTTTGTGATTTCTACTTGTATTAATCTCCAATGATGAACTCTTGTATTATCATGTTTGTGATGCGCTTAATGGATGTTAGAGGCTAAACGATTAGGCCTGGACATGGGATGATTTGAGAACACCTACTTGTTATATGAACTTATCTTTTAATGCATTAGAGTTTTTATTCGACTTTCCAATCTTCCCTTTTGTTATGTGCTTTATATACGTGCTGATTTTTATATTATGAATTGGAAGCTATAAATTCCATGGAGGTTGGTATCCGAGAGGCTCAACTCATTCCATTTGGGAACATATAGTTTGTAGTTCTTACTATTGATGTTTTGAACATATTGTGATCGAGTGATGTGAGCTATTTGTTGTTTCATGCCTGGTGGAAGGTTGGGATCCGAGAGGGTCAATCCATTTCGTTTGGGAACATTTAGTTTGTAGTTCTCACTATTGAAGTTTTGCACATTTGGATTCGAATGTCTTGAGCTATTTGTTATTCCGCCTATGATGGAAGGTTGGGATAGAGAGGCTTGATCTTCTCCATCGAGGTAGAGTAGTAGCTAGTTCTTATTTTTATTTATCATCTACAAGGGATCGGGATCCGAGAGGCTTGACCCCTTTGTGCAAGGTATTTGTGGGGGATATGAGAGGCTCCTATGGATATCTAGGGGAGATTGGAGAGAGGTTATCCATGACATTCGAGAGTTATGTGAGAAACTTCTAGGACTACGAGAGTGGCTAGGTTTGATTCCTTAATGTCTCAAGTCAACATTATTTGAGCTTCACGTGTTCATTAACAAGTAGGATTCGAAAATGATTCCCATGTCCCGGTTGTTTTTCCCATTTGAGTGATTTGATCTTGCTCTATATTGGTTCTCTTTCTGTTTATCTAACAATCTAAAAATACCAAAAATATTAGTTTACTTTTCTTTTCATATTTTAATCCTAATTTATCTAAATTTCCGCACAAAAGATATTTCTCCTTGATTTCAGTTCGTGGTAGAATAGAGTTATCGAATTGTGAATTTTTTATTTCCTTGTGGATTCGACCCTAAAATAATAAAAGGATAACCATAGACTTGCGGTTGGAGTTGTGTGTTTAGGTTTATTATTAAGACTTGTTGATATCCTATTTTTTGTCTAGATGCCTTGATGATTGCTAATTATGCAGATAAACTCGCTAGCAAGTGCACTAGTAGTATCAAGTAATAGTTCAACGGTGAGTTGAGTATCGATCCCACGAGGACTAATATCAACTCTATCTATCTACTTCCATCAACTAATAAGAGAAGACATGTTTATAAATAAAGATGAGTTTTTGATAGAAAATGAAGAAAATGAAAGAGAAGAAAAGAGTTTGACAACAAAAGCCTTCTGGATTAGGATGATGTAAGATGAATAGGGACAGAGTCGGTCACCCAAGTTCAACTAATGTTTAGTTTAACACAAATTCTTACGAGGATTAGTATCTACCTAAAGTATGATGTCCTATCCAGGATGCATCAACTATCTCAAATCTAAAAGACTTGACTGTTCCTATCAAGGATGCCAATCTAATCAACTAGGATTTTCAGATGCGTTAAGATGTATTTCCTAAACTATGGATCGTTCCTATCCAGGATGCCAAAACTTGATTCTGAAGTTTGTCACGAGCCGTGACAATGGCTGGAAAACACCCCTGGCCGTGAAAAACCTGTTCCGGTCGTGAAAATTCAGGTTCTGGCCCGTTTAGTGTCATGGGTCGTGATATTCTTTGTCACGGCCATAATCGATAACCTTGCTTATATGCAACTTCAAATCGCGATTCTGGACTCGTTTAACTTCGATTTGAGTGTCATTTTTTCCAGTATCTTCTTCTCTTCGTCCTCTTGCCTCCTACAATAAAATTCCACAAATTGTATAGTTTTCTATTTTAAGATAAATAAATGCAAAGAAATGTATAAAATAATGCGTGCGATGTAGAAATGAGTGAAATTTGGACCAAATATGCTATGAACAACATGACTAATTTAGCACGCATCAAATACATGAAATGTTGTAAAATATTTTCACAATATTTTTTTTATTTTCACAATATTTTTCGATAAGCTCAAAAGATACTTAAACATTCAATAAAAATGTTGCAATAATCTAGCTCAAGTACAATAAAGCTGAAAAAGAATTATAGTCTAAGGAATCATAATCCTTATTAGCAAAATTCAGGAATTCAATACATACTTGTGATTTGTATTTGAAAGAATGACACTCGAATTTCATAAATCCTACTATATAGCTCTAAAATATATTTAAATAAAGTAAAAAATTAAGCAAGAGTTACTAAGAAGAAAATGATTTTTGGGTTTCTCTTTTTCTTTCAAAACTATTTTTTGACTAAACTCCTTTTGTGATTTGCATACAAATGATGACAAAATGCAACTAAGCATGAAATGCAAGACAACACCATGCACACAAAATGCATGAAATGCAAACTCCCTCAAACTTCAATTGAACAATGTCCTCAGTGTTTAAGCCTTGGTCGAGGGAGATCACACAATGACAATTAAAGAAAAATATGCATGAAAAAGAAAAATACAACCTGACTAATCCATCAGCAGTGGAGGCAAGGTGAAGAACAATCCATAATGCACCCTGGGCTGGTGATACTTGTGCATGTGCCTAATCACCTTGTTGGTGAGGTCCTCACGTGCATGACTCTTCATAATAATCTCCAACTTGTGCAATTGCTTTGCTCTGATTTCTTTCAAGGTGGTCTGAATGCCTGACAAATCATACTGTGTATAGTAGGAGGACTAATGGGCAAAAAAGTCAGTATACTGTAACTTTCCAAGGTGAAAATACTTTTTTTCAAAAAAAAAATTAAGGAATTTTCAAAGGGATGACTCCGTGACTCAGAAATTCACTAAACAAGATAAAAAAATCCAAAACTAAGATTCTAAAAAACAAAGACTCCATAAACTAAGACTGAAAAAATCTAATAGAAAGTTTATGCCAATGATGCTAAGTTATAGTCTTTAGCTTGACTATGCCTCAAATTGTCCTCAGATGTATGAGAGGTTGACAATATCCACATGAAAATATATGAAGGAAAGAAAAGGAACAAACTCACCAAGAATTTATTCATTCGATGAGATGGTGGAGACCATTATTTTTCCAAAATTTTGATCAATTATTCTTTGATTGCATGGCATTGTCCCTCTGGAGGTTTCACTTGCAATTGTGGCAATGTAGGAAATATTGGTTGTCATGGTGCGTGTCAGTAGTTGTGCATAAACATGTACCCTTCTATCTCACCATTGATGATCTTGATTTGCTCAATAAATTTTTCTTCAATTATGCTCTCGCACTGTGGATCCACAAACTTTATGATCTGATTTTGTGAAATTTGTGGCTCCAAAGATTGTTGATGTTCTTCGATGGTAAGTGGACTTTTGCACCGCCACTGCTTTAAAATTATTGGCATTTTAACCTCTTTGGATGCTGGTCAATTTGGAGACATTGTTGTTGTACTAATAAGGGCATCGAAAAGTGAGCTCCTCCTTTTGATTTGTCCCTCTTCCATGATGTACTCACTTGACTCCTTGATTCGCCATTGCATTGTCCATTTCTTTTGATTTTCTCTTTGTGGTCTCCTTCTTCTTTGAAATGATTGTTGTGTGTGGCAGGGACACACTAGAGGTGGTGGGTGCTCCCCATGGTTTTCATTGTGATGTCCAACATTTTGAGAAGTCAATGGCGCAACTTGCTTCTCTAATGCTTGGATATTTGTTTCCATGGACACAAATTTGTCTTGCACCTCAGATGGTTGTGGCAAAGGAGATGGTACTTCTTCAGCTTTGGGTTGACTTCTCAGCTAGGTCAATTGTGCCTCCAAATTGGTGATATAATTTTCCTGCATGAGGAATCTCTTTTCAATTATTGTGGTCAGTTGACCAATCATCTCTTCAAGATTAACTTTTGATTCAACCAATGGATTTTTAGCCAACAATGACGTGATAACACTGTATGTGTCATTGCTGCTCTCAGTTAGCTCAGAAATCTATTTCCATAAATTGAATCTGATTCTCTTGCTCATAAAGTTTTTCCAATAGTCCATTCATCACCTATGTGAGTATGGCTATTGAGTCCACTGAGGGGTCTTGTTGCTGAGCTTGCTGAGGCATTTTAATGATGTTTTGACTTGGTGTTGCCTCCTTGTACTTAACATCTTTTCCTTTGTCTTTTATTTCTAGCAAAGATTGTTGATTATACGTTTGTTGTGGTTTTGCCATTGAAGATAGGATGTTGTATACGTTGTTGAACATATGATGTGCAGAAGATGTATCTTGAAAAACTCACAACACTAGAAGAAACGTGAAAGTAACAAAACAAATCTCAAAGTAGCTAATGAAACTAGAATAGAAAATTAATTAATTAATCCCTGGCAACAACGCCAAAAACTTGATGGTTGATAATTATGCAGGTAAACTCGCTAGCAAGTGCACTAGTCGTATCGAATAATAGTTCAATGGTGAGTTGAGTATTGATCCCACGTCTAATATTAACTCTATCTATCTACTTCCATCAACTAATAAGAGAAGACATGTTTATGAATAAAGATGAGTTTTTGATAGAAAATGAAGAAAATGAAAGAGAAGAAAAGAGTTCGACAACAAAAGCCTTCTGGATTAGGATGATGTAAGATGAATAGGGACAGAGTTAGTTTCACCCAAGTTAAACTAATGGTTAGTTTACCTCAAATTCTTACGATGATTAGGATCTACCTAAAGTATGATGTCCTATCTAGGATGCATCAACTATCTCAAATCTAAAAGACTTGACTGATCCTATCTAGGATGCCAATCTAATCAACTAGGATTTTGAGATGTGTTAAGATGTATTTCTTAAACTATGGATCGTTCCTATCCAGGATGTCAATCTCATAGACCTCACACCCAAGGTATTCTTATCCAAGATGCTACCTAGATGTGTTATGCAATACCTTGACTAATGATTCAAAAATTACTTTTATTTATCAAAGAGAAATAAGAGTTTGCTATTCTTATCTAAGATTCTAGNTATTCTTATCCAAGATGCTACCTAGATGTGTTATGCAATACCTTGACTAATGATTCAAAAATTACTTTTATTTATCAAAGAGAAATAAGAGTTTGCTATTCTTATCTAAGATTCTAGCAAAGATTCAATCTCAAGGATTCATAAAAGAACATTAAAATCCACATGCATATGCATAAAAAATTCAGAACTAAAAATAATTCAACAAAAGGTTCACAGGATTTATCCCTTACAATATAAATTCTCCATAAAAGATTCAAAAATAAATTACAATGGAGTTCATCCAAAAAGTTGGGAAGAAGAGATTAAAAATAATGGATCCAAACACAGGTATGATGATCGTCTTCTTCCTCTGCAGATTCCTTCTCCTTCTCTTGCCGTTAGGCTTGGCTCCAGGCTCTTGGTCTCATATTTCTCTTCAAAATCTTTCTTCAATTCTCTTGATGATCAAAAGCTCTCTAAATTGATATCTTCAAATGATATTTATAGATAGGAAGAGTTTTGGAATAACAAACTTTATTTGGGAGAAGATTAGGCTTAATTTGGGGTTAAAACGGGTTTAAAAATAATTGTTTAAAGTTTTTCCCATAAATTGTCACGGCCCGTGACAGTGTTTTCACGGCCGTGACCGAAGGAAAGCGGTCAAAAACGCATTCGGGAGTTGTCACGGGGCCGTCACATGTGTGTCACGAACGTGACAGAAGCTTAAAATGAATTTTGGAGGTGTCACGGGCCGTGAAAATGGTCTCACGGCCGTGACCGAGGCCAAAACTTGATTCTGGAGTTCACGGGCCGTAACAGAATTGTCACGGGCCGTGATAGAATTGTCACGGGCCGTGACAATGGCTGGAAAACACCCTTGGTCGTGAAAAACCTGTTCCGGGCGTGAAAATTTGGGTTCTGGCCCGTTCAGTGTCACGGCCGTGATATTCTCTGTCACGGCCGTGACTGATAGCCTTGCTTATGCAACTTCAAATCGCGATTCTGGAATCGTTTAACTCCGATTTGAGTGTCATTTTTTTCTAGTATTTTCTTCTCTTTGTCCTCTTACCTCCTAGACAATAAAATTCCACAAATTATATAGTTTTCTATTTTAAAATAAATAAATGCAAAGAAGTGTATAAAATGATGCGTGTGATGTAGAAATGAGTGAAATTTGGATCAAATATGCTACGAACAACATGACTAATTTAGCACGCATCATGCCCCCAAGTCCAGAAAATCGGGTACCATCTTTAATTTTGACACACAATTTTATGTCCATCAAGCGGCTAACCCATTCACCACATCATTAAAACGAACTAACATACTATTTACATATTCATCATGTTTCATTTTGAAAGAATTGTATTGGTGATTTAAAATGTTCAGTTTTGATTCTTTTAATTTTTCTGTTCCTTCACGAGTAATGACAAGTTTTTTCCAGATTTCGTTTGCACTAGAGCAAGAAGAAATTTTGTTAAATTCGGTTTGGTCTAGTGCACAATAGAAAACGTTTTTACCTTTCCAATCTAATTTAATTAGGTTCTTAGTTGTAGAATCATACTGACTACTAGATAGAAGAACAAGAACACCATTTACTACGATAGTAGGTAAGACAAACCCATTTTCAATGACATCCCAAATGTCACTGTCCATGAAACGTACATAAGTTTGCAGTCCTTCCAATAAGGGAAGTTAGATGCGTTAAAAAGGGGAAGTCTAGAGGTAGATTGTCCTTCACCTAGGGTAAATTCATTCGATGTCATTTTAGCTCTAGATTATTAAGTCTATACGGAATTTGTAGGTAGTACAAATTTATGAGCAACCTAAGCTCTGATACCAATTGTAGGAACTAGATGGTACCAAGAGGGGGTGAATTGGTGTATTAAAATTTTAACCCTAAACTATATTAATACAGCGGAAACAATCAAGGAACAATTGCAAGTAAAACTAAGTGCAAAAAAAGAACCGAACACAACAGGTTTGTTGACGAGGTTCAGTCGAACTCTTGGCCTACGTCCCCGCTCCGGTCTTCTCGAACTTGAGACCTCCGAATATCACTAGCTTTCCTTCTTCAAGGGCGAAGGCTCTCTTATAATTTTCTTCTCCTTTCTTGCTTTCGAGGACAGGAGAAAAACCTCTTACAATATTAAGCTCAACACTTTCTCAATCAATTCCCTTCTATTCTAGTTTCTCACAAGAATGCTCTCAGAAGGAGGAACTAAGTCTTCTCTCTTAAGCTCACAAGTTCTCATAAATTAATTTGCCAAAGTTAGTTTAGTCTCTGGGACTTAGATTTATACCCTTACAAGACAATCTCATCACTCTCTCACAATAAATAGCCGTTGAAGAAAGTACTATCCTTTTCACCTACTCCTCGGTCGACCGCTTCTTCTCTTCGGGTGATTGCTGCTCTAGTGAATTGTCTTCAATCGTCCACTGTTCTCCTTCAGACGTCCGAAGTCACGGGCTTCAGCCTCAGTTCATCAGCTCAGCTTCCATAGGTCACCCTCTGCATCTCACTGAACACATCAGGCGACCCTTGCTTCATTTGAGTTTCTACGTCAAGCTCCTTCGGTCGCCCACTGATTGTACACAAATTCTTCAGACAACCTTTCTTGACTTGAATACTTTTCTTCAACCATTCTTCGGTCATCCCTTGTTGTCGCTTAGAAACTTTGGGCAACCGTTGCTTGGCTCCTACCTTCGGTTGATATCTTCAAGTCTACATCGATCGCCCACAGATTATGCTCAATTACTTTGGGTGACCTAACTTGCCTTTGTCAAATTCCTTCAAGCTTTTAGGTCGTCCGCTGATTTTCCACGAATACATCGAACGGCTGCTGCTTTTCTTCTAAACTCCTTTGGTCGTCTACTGATTCTCCATGAATACATCGGTGACCACTTCTTTTCATCTAAACTCCTTTGGTCGTCCACTGATTCTCCACAAATCCTTCGGGTGACCACTTCTTTTCTTTTGAGCTCCTTTGGTCGTCCATTGATTCCATACTAATTACTTTGGACGACTTTCTCTTCTTCGTGTGACGTACTTCGGTCGTTCGTTGATTCAGTGCTGAATACTTCGGGCATCCTTTCTTCGTCTTCTATAGCTTCTTCGGTCTACCACTCATTTCACACTGAGTACTATGGACGACCTCTTCTCTTCTTCTGATACACTTCGGTCGTCCACTGATTTAACACAAATACATTGGACAACCTTTCTTGTCTTCACTTTTACTTATGCACTCCTTTGGTCGTCCATTGATTCCATCCTGAATTCTTCGGATAATCTTTCCTCTTCAACTGAAGTTCTTCGGTCGTCCACTGATTCCGGACTAAATGCATCGGACGACCTTTGTTGCCTTCACTTCAAGAAACATCTTTACTCTATCTTTTCATCGAGTGTCCACTGAACCCTGGAGCATCCGATCCTTCAACCTATGTATTGTTGACCTCGAACCTTCGTTCGCCCACTGACTTCACTTGTACACATCGGGCGACCTTTCTTGCTCATGTCTATCTTTGGTCGTCCACTCTTCATCTTCGATCGACCTTTCAGTACTTAGCATCATATCTTTAGCTCTGTGCTCCTTACTTCGGTTGACCTCTTCAACTTCTTAGGATGACCTCTCCATACTTAGGATTTTTCTCTACTCTTCTTTGTACAAAGGTCGTCTGTTCATTAATCTTTGGAAGACCTATTACAGACTGAAGCAAAAACCCTGTCTTCTTTGCACATGAAATTGAAATCACTAAGCTTCCTCATCAATTTGTGATCATTAAAATAATCTCGAGATCTTAGATTCAACAGATCATTATCTTCAATTCATTGATAAATGAACATACATTGATTGACTGATTAATGAAATTATTGATTTCATCGAATATTGATAAATAACATATGACATATCAGGAAGGCTTATTATAGATAGATATATAGGGATGAGTTTGGGAAGTCATAGGAGGGATTTTTAAAATGTCATATGATATATGATAATAAATGAAGTAAAAGATAAAGTTCATTTATTATTGATTGGTTATGAGTTATTGATCATTGACAATTATACATTGTGTACCTATGGGTACGTATTGATGAATATAACATTATTGATAACGGTAAAGATCGAACATTGATTAAGAAAATGAAGTAAAAGATAAACTTCATTTATTATTGATTGGTTATGAGTTATTGATCATTGATATTGACACATTGTGTACTTACGGCTACTTATTGATGTTCGTAGTATTATTGATAATTGTAAAGATTGAGCACTAAATATTGATAAGATCAAGTTATAAGAATAATGACTATCATAATGTACTAATAAGAGTTAGTGCATATAGATGGCATTGATTTTGCTAGAGTAGAAAACTCATGTATCATATTATTGATAATTGTTATTGACCGACATTGATGACATGTAGGATTGTTTCATGCTAGAGTAATGAACTCATTAACATATTGTTATCTTTTAATTAATACTTTCATAATGTGCGTACGTTGAAACATATTGATTATGCTAGGATAATTGACATGCCTAATATATTACTGATTATTGATATTTATTGATATGATCTTTTGAGACTAACGTTAGGTATCTGAAATAAATATGACAGCCACATACGACTAACTGGAATGGATTTTCCTTGCATTATGGATCTGTGCAGATAATCGAGAATAATGGATCGCGATGGCGCTCCTCTCGGCGTAAAGATTGCACATGATAAATGTATTAATATTTCTTTGATTATTGAGTCTTATAATAATCCAATTTTATTATTAATATTTTTTGTTGTTTATAGGTTTATATCATATATTGGTTATTGTCATAACATTTTTGGGACCACTTGGGCGTGTCGAATATCGATTCAGCCGCGTGTTTGAGTAGAATTTCGAGGCGTTATAGTTTAGTATCAGAGCTTAACAAAAAGGTTCATTGTAGCGAGCTATCGAGATAAAAGTCTAGTACTAAGTTCTTAAGTATAAGTTACTAGGTTGCTAAAAGTGAAAGGCTATAGATAAAGCTTGTTATATCGATTCATCAAGTCATGACAGATTGTTAGGAAACTTGATTTATGGTTATAAAGTTTAAAGTTATATGTATATAAGTATATGTTGGTTTCCAAAATTTATAGAAAAAGATTTATTGTCTAAAGTCATATGGTCAAGACCAAAAGATTAAGCTTGTTAAGTCATTGATAGTAAAGTATTTTTTTTGTATTGAGTTATAGAGAAATGATTTAAGGTTTATGGACATGATTTAAGGTTTGATTGATATACATTATGATTGTATAGATTCATAATTATTGAAATTCCAAAGTCCATGTGCATCCACTGAAGATTGTTAATGTAATGTGATAAGTCATTATGTGCATATCGAATTGTGGACAATGTAATACATGGTCAAATATAGTTATTAATAAATGATAAGTGTAGAAACACATTATTATGATGTAATGTGATTGATATTTCTTTCTCGAAAATATTTCGAGATTGAGAGACTATTGAAAAATAAATATTACAGAGCCTTATTAATTTTATATGTTCATGAAGGCAAATCAACATCTGTTCATGGAGAATAGGGGCTCCAACGAGGTTAAATCTACGTATTGATCAAACTCAAAGAAGAAGGACAAGATTTGTCGATAATTATTGAATCATTTTGGCAATTTTTTTAAAGGCAAGCTAACTAGAAGTATTGGTTTACACAACATGTCAAAGAGCAAAAGCAAATGGAAATTTGTGAAGCTTGAGTAAAAAAATTGTCATTGAAGTACATAAATAAGTAATTGTTCCTAAAGACTAATAGCCCTTTAATAAAATACATAAAAGGGCAAGGCAAATGAATCCATTGAAGAACCCACCTCATAATTGAATATAAAGTTCATAAGTGGTTTAATGTCATCGTAGAAGAGACTATAAAATGAACTTCATTGTTGAGAGAAAATATAAATAATAGAAAGGACATAATAAGGGCCGAAGTGATATATATATATATATATATATATATATATATATATATATATCAAATAAAGTGACTAGGGTAATATTTTAGTTTACTGATCGCTATTAACGTATCATATGACTCGGGTGTCATTCATACTTAGTATTGGATGTTGAACCTGAGCGATTGAGATTAATTTTGGTAAGTAATGTATCGATAAGGAGATACATTATTTGATGTTTTGAATATTGATTGGTAGTAGTATCGATGTTAGATTACTACGATATATCGGGTATCGATTGAATATCTCATTATGATATTAATACTAATAAAAAAATAGTAATGATATTATTATTGCAATTACGACTAAAGACTCACCTAATGATCTAGGTGTCATGGCACATATGGATGACAAATGTGATCATTAATGATGCTTAATCAATGACGTTGAATGAATTGATATAGTTAAACTCTCCATAACACAAATAGACTTTCGGGATTATCATCAGAAATAGATATTGGATTTGGCATTAATTTATGCTAGAGATCGCACGATTTATGTTATTAAGTAGATGGAGATGAACAAATTTATGATCTAATTTTAAGAACTACTTTGCAAGACTTCGTTTCATCGAGTGTATCCTTATAGGATGCACTAGTTCGAATTATAAAGAAGAAAGAAGAATCACTTGGAATATTCATTGCTTACAGAATGTGTAACAAAGTGATAATAAAAAAATTTACAATGTAATGAAGTCTTACTCAATCAATTGGTAACCATATTAACACTATAGAAAATTGATCTTTGAAGCTAACAAAAAAAAAGATAAGAAATTCTTATGTATTAAAGGATGTGAAGTTTGTAGGATCTGGAATGGCACCAAGAGGGGGGGTGAATTGGTATATTAAAATCTTTAGTTCTTCTTCGTTTAATCTGGATGTGTTATGATTAGCGGAAGCAAACAAGTATGAATATAAACACAAATAGAGAGAGAAGAGTAAGAAGAACAAACACAAGAACAAACACAAAGTTTGTTATCGAGGTTCGGCCGAACTCCTGGCCTACGTCCCCGCTCCGATCTTCTCCAGAGATCTTCGGAGTTTGTCCTTCTTCAAGGGCGAAGGCTCCCTACAAATCTCCTTTCTTTGTACTGAGGACAAGGAGAACAACCTC
>LTAE01010217.1:0-17183 GCA_001647135.1 Pontederia paniculata
CAAAGTTCATAAGGAGTGGAATCTACTGATTTTGACGGAACACAATTAAAAATGTAGGCCGCAGTTAATAACGAATCACCCCAAAAAGATATAGGAAGATTCACTTGCGCCATCATTGAACGAACCATGTCAAGTAGGGTTCGATTTCTCCTTTTTGCAACACCATTTTGTTGTGGAGTCCTTGAAATTTTCAATTGTCTGACAATACCTTTTTTATCACATAACTCTTTAAATAGATCAGATAAATATTCACGGCCACGATATATTCGCAAGATCTTATTCTATGATCTAATTGATTCTTTGTCATATGCATAAATCCTTTGAAGCATTTCAATGCCTCATATTTGTGTGAGATCAAATAAACCTCACCATAACGTGAAAAATCATCTATAAAAGTAATGAAATAGGAGAAATCATTTCTAGCTTTAACATTCATAGATCCACATATATCAGAATAAATTATTTTCAAAGTAGAATCGACATATTTTCCTACTCTAAATAATTTTCTAGTTGCTTTACCAGCTAGATAATCTTCACAAGTAGATAGTGAGAGCTTAGCGAGATTACCAAGAAAAATTTCTTTAGCTAATCTATTCATTTGATCTCGCCCAATATGGCCTAGTCTAGTGAGATCGTTCGATTAGTGAAATGTGTCGCTGGGAATAAAATAAGAGATGGCCACTTCTGTCTCTCTACCGTTTCCTCCTTTCCATCTTCCGCACATGACGCCATCCGAGCTTTCTCTGCTGCCAGGCGCGTTTGACGGTAGGACTTCTGATGACGACCTCACCATCGAGTATTACGACTACGTCAGACTTCACGAGGCGTGCACATCGAAGTCGAAATCGCGCGTCTTTGTGGAGTCGCGTAGAAAGGACAAGTGACACCACCGAAGCGCAGAGGTATTCACAACTCGTTCGTGCGATTCGATTTCTTCTTTCCTACTGGTGAGTTAATGCATTTGGGAACAATTTCTTTTTCTCCGATTCGGATTTGATGAAAGTTACTACCCCTATCTCACTCGGACAGTGGTTGCGTTCCTTCGGATCTCCCCTTCTCCGTTCATGGTTTTTGTTGACATCGCATTTCCTGCTACACAGACATGAAGCTGATTCTTCGCGTTGGTGTGTGTGTTGGCGGAGCCGGAAGGGATGACTTGAGCACGTGACCTTCTTCTTCATTTCTGACACAACATCGCCGGAGCTGGGAGAGGCGACCGGACACACTCAGACGTTTCCTTGTTTTTTTGGTGTGGCTGCCGGCATGTTGATTAGTGAAGGTTAATGTACCATGTACTAATGACCTTATTGGGTGTATGTAGTGTTGATTTTTTTGAGCAGCCATCGAAGTTATCACAGAACCCACCGGAGAAGACATGATGGTGCGCTTGTCGTAGTTGTGGTGAGTGATTAGTCCAAACTTTTGTGATTAATCTAAGAGGAGTATCCTTGATATTGAGAATAATTTCTAACTAATAATAATGGTGGTAATCAGCAAGTTTAAAGGAGGTAAATGATAAGATGGGTTAGGAACTAATTATCCGGCGAACTTATAAGAAATGATGCTGATTAAGGTACATAATTGCATATACATATAAATATATATTTATGCTAATTCCTATTTGTTTAATTATATCTGATATATGCATATTTGTACATGGTTAACTATGGTTTATGTACTGTTAGAGTTGATTGGTAATTAATTGTAACATTATATTTCAAATATATGTATATATAGAAGAATTTATAATGAGTATGAATATATGTACAAGTGGATATCAATCAGNTTTATGTACTGTTAGAGTTGATTGGTAATTAATTGTAACATTATATTTCAAATATATGTATATATAGAAGAATTTATAATGAGTATGAATATATGTACAAGTGGATATCAATCAGTATGCAATATAATATAAAATCTGTGAAAATATCAGCATGGGGATGTTTAATTGAAAGTAATGAGCAGACAACGTGTATAGTAACAAAACTATATGCTCATTGACATTTTTTTTTCATTACTTAAATACACAAATCTGAGAGTTATAATAAGGAATTTGTGAACGGGTGGTAAGAGATAGGGTCAACATGTGGCATTAAGTGTCAAGCAAAGGAAGTGGTGATACATGCATGGTCCTATATATTAGAGTGGAGTAGGTGTCAGCTGTAGACCAAGGTTATAATGTTAAAATAATATTTAAAGAAAATCACGAGGCCATACAAGTATCAACATGAATATCAAAAAGAGAAATGTTAAATTTATAGCATTATATAAGTATTTTCAGATTTAAGACTTTATTTAGTATTATATGAAAATACTAAGATAGTAACTAAGGAGTATTTGTTAATCTTGCATATTATTTAAACGAGATAAGAAAACTGTCGGAGTTAAAAACTATGTTAATGACGAATATTGCGATTAGATTCACGAATCATAGATCTATTCATATGCGGGAGATCCGGCAAGGTCGAGCGTAGTCGAGGTGAGTGAATTTTCATAAATCTATATAGTCACACTGCTAATGGTTTAATTAAGTCATTTCTTTAACTCATATGATTAATTATGTTAACTAATGATGCAATTATCTTTTGAGCTATTGTCATGATGTGTGGAATTCGATCTTCCGATGTTTTCATGGGTTTTTTTGATGAGATTTTCATGGGTTCAAATGTTGTGATGTTATTATTTTATAGCGAATTTTATTTCCGGGTGTATGACTGCGTGATGGTTATAAATTCTATGTGGAAATCAAGTTTGTTAAATATGAATTTATATCTTAATGGATATTATGACATCATCATACATTTGCATTAGAGCATGCATTGTGGCTCGTGTGGGAGCAAGGTGATGACTCGCGTAGGAGCAAGGTGATATACTTATGATGTATGTTTGATTTTGATGGCAAGAGAGTCATTTGCGGGCATGAACTACAGGTTGTCAGGGTTGTTTGATCTCTCGTGGAGGATGATGTGGACGTGTAATTATTGAGACGAGATTGGGACCTTTAAGCTGGCACGAGCCACGCTGTGTGGGCCGTCGGACCACTCGTAGATGAGATGAGACCTTTGGGCAGGCACGAAGCATAGGTTGTGCGGGCCGTTGGACCTCTCAGACAGGATGTGTGGATTACTCGTGATTGACGAGGTGGTGTCATGACACATAGATATAGATCATGCATAATATGTTTCACTTTGCATATGATTTGCTAGTTATTTTTTGATATCGAATAAGTTATCTATGATACAAACTTATGTTTGGTATTGATGTTAGATTATGAAATGTGATTTTCGATGGATTTGTCTTCCGGATGGTTTTATGATTTATGTAATCTTATTCCTCAATAAGCTTTTTGTACTCACCCCTCTATTTGTATTATTTTTGTAGGTGACGAGGAGGAGGTATTCCTCGAAGATTGATGATTGTTTACATGCTCAGAGGGCACTAAAAGGGAAAAAAAGTTAATTAGGATGTGTGTGATGATTGAAGAGGACGAGATGTATATTATTTTTCTTTACTATCATTTTTTTAAATTTTTAGCCTCACATTGTGCCTATTATATCATTCATGAGATGGAGTATTGTTGGACTCTCATTCGGGACATTCAACCCATTTACTTTCGATATATATTTCATTTAGATTGATATATGATTCGGGCTTTGCCCATATTATACTTTGTACATGACGAAACTTTGAATTTTCAAAAGATCATTGCCAAAATCTTTGGCAAATTCTAGAGTTAAAAATTATTTTGGAGTTATTAGAATTATTTTTGGGGAGTGACAGTTCATGTCCAAGAATTGGATTCAGGAGTGTATCTATCCAATAAATACAAAAGTGTCTATACATGCATTTGACATTCCATGCCTCTTTTTCTTAGTAATGTGCAGATTAGGAATAGAAAATGAGTTATTAAACAGTTATAGTCCAATAACATTTATTGAAGGGTTCTCGAGATTTGAAATCGTCCGAAGGGAGCGAGACCAAGCTTGACGGAGAGTCAGCCCCTCCTTCTCCCAGTGTCACCGTGAAAAACTAACTCATTCTGATTTCTGCACAAAAAGGAGAATCCCAGGAAAAGGATGGAGATCACTAGTTTATAAGTGATGAAATTGCAACCTCCTCGTGGTTCAAAGTGTTGAATTAACTAGTGTTAAACCTGAACAATAAATATGTCCTTATATTAATTGTAAATAATTTAAAAAAAACAAAGTAAAAGTACAAATATGAGTAGTAGCGCAAGAAGAATGCACAACAAAATATCGGATTCCAAAGATGTACTAGTAGTTTAGTTCTCAATGCACAATTCACTGTAACCTAGAAGGAGTTTGTAATCAGGTTAGTTTTTAAGAGGCCAATGGAGACAAATTTTTGAAATCCATATACCCTTCCCCATAACTTGAATTATTGCAGTTCCCTGAAAAGGCTACAAAATCTGAAACGTGGGTATGTCAGCAGACCTGAATTGGGCACCATTATTATTCCATCGTCACTAGGTATAAAGTAAGATCTTTGAAACTATTGTCATGCTTCTCAATGTAAACGTGATAAGAAAATATTACGAAATGCTAATGCATAAAACAAATAGCTTCCCACTGTTTATTGCAGTCCTTGGAGTAAATGTTACGTGTACCAATGTTAAACTCAGAAGTTGCAAATCCTGGAAGAGCAATAGCTACAATTATGACTAATAAGCTATCTGCTCTTCAACTTATAGCAGTGGCACAAAAGATCACAGAGCTATGTGAGTAGCTAAGTCATTATGACTTACTGCACAAAAGGAAGAAAACCTGGACAAGGATCGAGATCAATAGTCTACATACATTTCTGATTCAAAGAACTCTATCGATTGATTTATTATTTCACAAACATTAAGGGTGCGTTTGGGAAAGCTGTTTAACATAGCTTGCTGTAAATAAAGGCAGTTGTATGGTGCTTTGGAAAAAGGAGAGTTTTTCATTTGTGAGAAAAAGCACAAAAGTAGCTGTTACCTACAGCTATTTTTCAAAGAAAGCACTCATAAAAAATTTCACCAAACACAAGAATAGCACAAAGCAAGTTGTGCTATCAAAAAAGCTCCAATCCTACAGCTGCACCAAACGCAGCCTAAGTAGTCTTGCATGATGAAGTTAAAAGCAATTAATAACAGAGCTTTCTTTTTGAAATAAAGAAAAGAGTTTGGTACTTAGAGCTTGGACTCGTTCTTGTTTGTTGTAGTTGGAGGTGGAGATGACGACGGCTCATGGCCATGTCTCTCCATAATCCGTTGGATTCGCTCATGGACGATGACAGTTGGGAAGATGACAAGACGGCTATGTCTTCCCAAGCAATCCACTCATAAGTAGTCCTACGTGTGAAGCGTGGGAATTTAAGAATGCTAAAATTATTAGTAATTTTAGTTCATTCTGATGAATTACATATGTAAATCCACACCAACAACAAACACATATACACACACAAGGATGATAGTTTTGTGCCACCTAGAACTTTTTAAATAAAATTTAGACTGTATTTTAAATAAGTTTTAATATTTAAATGTTTATTAAATTAATATAATTAAACAAATTAAGATGTAACTAATTTAAAAATATTAAATTAAATAGTGTCAACAAAAGGAATTTCAATAGATGCAGCTAACTAGCTAAGGTCGAAGTTGTTATCAATTGAGAAAGGCCAAAGATAGTGATTGAGATTAAAAATTTTCTTGGTGTAGTTGGTCACTACAGAAAGTTCATACTACAAGACTTCTCAAAAATTGCAACACCGATGACTATGCTAAGAAAGGGGTTATATGAACTCAAGATTGTAAATGAAGTTTCAAAGAATTGGAAAGGGGACTCACAACTACAGCAATACTGACACTTCCATTCAGGATTGGTGGATACAACATATATAATGATGCATGCAGCACCATATTAAGATGTGTGTTGATATGACACAGAAGACTTGTCGCATACACATCAAGAAAATTAAATAAGAATGAAGATAATTACCTGACTCATGATTTAAAGTTGGCGGTGGTGGTGTTTTTGCTTAAGGGTATGTTTGGATATAAGAAGGGAAGGGAAGGGAGGGAAGGGGAAGGTAATGGGAGGGAAGGGAATGAAGGGTAAAATTCTTTACCCTCCATTCAACCCCAATTTGGGGGTAATAATTTTTAGTTAGTTAGGAAGGAAAAGGAGGTTAATTTTTAACTTTTTTCTTCAAAAAAATATTATCCAAACAAGGTTAATTATTACTCTTCCCTCCATTACCCTCAATCCAAACACATCATAAGATATGGCGACACTATATATATGGTGAAGTGTTCGAAGTGTACTTCAATCATAAAAGCCTAAAGTACATCTACTCACAATGAGAACTCAATATGAGAGAGAGAAGATGGCTAAAATTTTTAAAGGATTATGACTCCACCATCACATACCATTAGAGGAAGGCAAAATGTAATATCATGGTCCAACATGACCGTGCTGGGGTGGTCGGATGGAAAATTTAAAACTTATTAAATAAATAATATTAAATCTTAAATTAGTTAAATGATGATATTTTAGTCATATTTTAATTTTGGGATTAAGTTAAATAAAAGAGGATCTTGAGTGAGATTATATTTTGAGAAACCCTAGATGAATCCTTACAAATAGACCTATAAGGGAGGATCTCTGATAATTTTATTTCTCCCTCAAAGAGCCACCATAGCATATCTCCCTCCCACTGAGTGCTTAGGTAAGACCATCTCTCTCTCTCTCTCTCTCCTCTCCTATGCCTATGCCAAACCATTAGGACCATTAGGAGAACGTGAAGGAGATCTGCAGTAGCACGTGAAGCGAGGAGCAGAAGGTGAGAAGATTAAAGTAGAACGAATCCCGAATGACCCTACAAAATCCGGTATGTAAATAATCGGATCCCCATAGATAGATTTTCATGATTAATAAATTTCGTATTAGGGTTAATGCTAGATAATGATAGTTAAGATGATGATTAAGATGCTTAATTATGTTTAATAGTCTAGATGAATTGTTTAATTCGGTCTAGATTAATTAATATTTTTTATACATGGATGACATATTTTTAATGATTAATAATTTTAGTTCACAAGCGAGACATGGTCCGCGTCCACCCTGGACATTGTCCGCGTCCGTCAATGCGAGCCTTAAAATGCTGTGTGATTTCCAAGACACAAACCACGTCCACCTCGAACTCACGGCCCGCGTCGTGACATAGTGAAACCCTAGCATTGCCTGTTTTAACAAACACGACCCGATGATCAAACACGGTAGGCGTCTCCCTATCGTACGAACTGTGTTTCGAAGTTAAATGAATTTAATAATAGAAGAGAATGTATAACACGCCCAATTCTTAGACATGGTCCGCATCTGTCGGGGAAGATGAATCGTGAAAACCTAAGTGTACTTCGTGGAAACATACCGAGTTGGAAGATGATATGGCCTCATTGCCCTCACATGACAATAGAAATGAGTATTTTAATAAGAAAACAAACAACGACACAACTCGCATCGGAGACTGAACACGACCTAGAACACGACGCGTGTTCTAAGAGGTTTATGTTATCACGATGAACTGATGGAGCACGTACCATGTCACACCTTGACATGGCCTGCATCATCTACTAAAACGGGTTATTGACAACATGATTGCTCGACACTGAACACGACCATGTCCATGTCTGACATGGCCCGTGATAGCATTGTTGGATGTTTAATGAATGATTTTTAGTTATATAGCTGAGTAGTTTTTCCTTATGATTAATGATTAATTATGTGGACAAGATAAATGATCACCATGTTGAGGTCGTCATGTATTGTTAAAGTTTGGGAACATAGTGTTTTAAAGATAGGATGTGTAGGGCAACTACCACCCAACTCCTGTTGCTTGACTTCTTCTTGCCCGGCAACGAAAGAATTTCTTGAGCATCCTCATTGGTCATGGCTTGTGCACCCCCATTGACTATTGGTGAGATGTCCAAGACCCATGAGCCAATTCAAAATCACCAAAGCAACCCTCAAAGTCACTAATGTGATAAGTAAAAAATAATAAAGATAACCACTTGGTCTAGTTATTGCATTTTCATATTGCATTAGAGGATTTAGGGTTAATGATGATTGATTGAAGATGAAGACTAATTGATGAAAGATAAAGTATGATCGAATGATGAAAGTTAAAGCATTGATGAAAGTGTGATGATTGATGATGTCAAGTAATTGATGTTTGGCCCTTAGCCATAGCTTACTCTAGAAGTAAGGAAAAGTATGTGATGCGAGAATTATAATAGCAAGAACGCTAGCAAGTGCACTAGTCGCACTTGTAATAAAGAGATGAGTAGAGTGTCAAACCTACAAGGACTGATGAATTTTAAATTCTTAACTTCATTTAAAAATCAGAATAAAAAAATTTCAATGAATTTCAAAAAGGAAAGAAAAGATAAGAAAAGCTGAGGAAAGATAAAAGATAGAAGATGATCACACACTTTATTGGGACTAAAAATCATCTCTCCACTGCTATCTCTTGAATTAAATAGTTAAATTACTTTTGCAATTTGTGTGATGAAAGAGTTATGTTAATTGTATAGGCTCCAAACCATATTACCTAACTACCTTAATTTAATATTAATTCACGAAGGTTCGAATCAAATCAATCCCTAATTAAATCAAATTAAGATGCAAGTAAACAACAAATCCTAAATTGTCAAAACCTGAACCATGTGAATTAACAATCCACAATCCAGAAATTCCAAACAGAGAGATGTGGACGACTTACACTCAAAGATATTGGAAAATGACCAAAAAGATGATAAAAAATGACATGTGCTGCGTCCGAAAATAGGTTGCATCCGGAAAAGTAATACGCGGGTTGAAAACAAGATGAAACTAGAGAACGAAACAACCCATATCCTTATGAAACATGTCTGCGTTCAGAGGTGGTAATGCACAGTTTAACTTCGATAGCAGAAAATGGCCCTGGTCAATTAAGAACAGAGTCCGAGTTCTATGGGCCGAATAAAATATTCAATAAAATAATCATGAAAGTCCAAAAATCAATTGTAGAAAAATCTCGTCAACAATATCTCTTGATTAAAGCCAAGGGAAAAGACTCAATTATCATTAATAATCCAAAGTAGGATGAAAGTTCACAGGTTGCAGAGATATATAAAATATTCAATAATGACGGGGAATCTATCCCCTAAATAGAATAATTTTTAGCCTAATAAAATAAGAATGAGAAGAAAAACAAAATCTTTGCAGAGTGTCGTTATCTTCTAGTCTTCAAGATGAATCCTAGGCTTCTCCGCCAATAGTTGGCATAATAGCTCTTTAGAATTTCGTCTAGAAAATATGAGATCTCTAGGTCTCTCCCTGTGGCTGCAAAAGACTCTATTTATAGGTGAGAACTCTGAGGAGATGCATTCGATCGGACGACTCGGATAACTCCTTGATCAACTCATATTCAATTTCAACTTTCGGTTTAGGCGAGCCGACATAATCGCGAGACAACACGGCTCGCGTTGTTGAGCAACACTATCCATTTTGTTGAATTGTTGAGTTTGAGTAGGACACGACTTTGGACAAAGGCGCATTTTGGAGTCCAAATGACGACACGTAGCACAACGTGAGTTGACAATGGGGAGCGTTTTGGGTTGGATACGAGCTGGAAAATGGGTTGATATAAGGTATACTGGCCATGGATCATTTCATTAATTCACATGGTCCGTTTTATGCAGCCAGTAGACGTGTCTTTGATAATTGCTGAACATAGGCCGTTTTAATTGGGGACACGAACGTTTTGAGTGCTTCATTTTGAATTCAGCTTCCAATCTGAGTTATATGTTGTAATCCACCGAAATTGAGAGCAATTGGCTTGGAACTTCAACACAGAGAACAACTTAAGTAGAATCTGACTCTAATGAATAAATCAACAAAAACTATATGAAATGATGCATGAGTTTATGCAAAACTATGGAAAATGACATGAATAAGATGCGTGCAATATGTATTATTTTGCTCGCATCAATATGTATGGAGTAATTGATGTTTGACCACTGATTTTAGCTTACTCATGTAAAGTAAAGTATGCTCGGAGTGATTGATGTTTGACTATCTTACATAACTCACTCTTGATGCAAGAAAGTAAAGTTAAATATGATGAAAGTAAGTATGTAAAAGATGAAGAAAGTAAAGTATGTTAAAGAATGAAAGATTATACTAAAGGAATAATTGAGATTTTGACCTCCACATGTCATTAGCTTATTCTTGCATTTATTTATCATGTTATATTTATCTATTGTTGCCTTGTATTATTGGGCGTTATATCTTATGGTGGATGTTTTTTCCCTCTTTATTAGATCCTGCAGGTGAGTAGTCTGTAGTGATGTTATTTGTAGGTGCATGCGGTGATCGATGCTCATGGTGATTGTAGTTGCACATGACTTAGTGATCCTTAGTGTCTCTTCTTTTAATCTTTTCTATCGAGTTGTATTAGTTAGACTTTTGAGACATTTATATATGATGTAAGACTTTCTGCTTATTTATTTTATTAAAGTTGGATTTTGAAACTTTTAAGAGTTTCTATTTTTCCGCATTTTGTTGACTGATCAAAGAGTCCGCTATAAAGTCAAGATGTATGATGATGTGTAGCACTCCCAGGAGGGCATTATGCCACGTGGCAGGGTGTGCTTCTAGGGATGTTACACAAACTTTGTTGCAGATGCATCGAGTAAGAAATGGGAAGTATCAATGACTTGCTTAAGGGTGCTTGACGGAATCTACTCGAGGATATTGTCCAATGGAGACCAAATCCTATTGGTCATAAGGCAATGTTAATGATACAATTCGATGTTCAATTGGATCTTGTCCATATAATAATTGAAGACCAAAGACATGATGTTGAATATGATTACACCGTCTCGTTGTGCAACAAATAGCAAACCAACTTTAGATAAAATAACGATTGCAATTCAATTTAGGAATCAATTACGGGTTTATAATGATAAAGAGCTAAGAAAGGACATTTTGGAGGAATGTTATAAGTCATAATTTGCTATCCATCTGAGAAACACAAAAATGTATTAAGGCCTCCAAGGATTGCCTTCCCGTAGCCACGTCTACAACAATTGATATATAGGTGGAAGAATCTTGTGTTGGTGTCGCCCTCCCATAGCCATGTTTGGTGAGAGCGTTGCCTCAATATCCACCTTTCTATCCTATAGCTGAATGACTTCCTAATGACGTCTCTGCTCCATCATCTCCTCCTGTGAGAGGTCATGAGAATCCTCTAGCTGGTCGAGTCAAGATACTATTGCGAGTGCATCAAAATGGCATAGTTCTCTCTCCACACGCATCTGTCTCCTATGTCTCATAAGGAAATCCTGAAGTGCGACCAAGCTTGCCGCCAAAGACCTAGCTACCTACTCTCTCATCAGGAAACTGCTTTACTACCAGCTGTCCAAGATCGTCCTCCAAAAGCCAAGAGCGCTCAAACTTGAAATATGATCTAGAGGTATGCCCCTTGTTGGACAGACAATGAACCATGTCTATGCAAGCTGGCATATATGTATGCTGAAGATGGAGACCCGAACACGCCCGACCAGCAAGTGAAGCAGAGGTGGTGCCATCGGTCTATCGGCACGCTCGCCAAGCGATATCTCCTCTGTTTGAGAGTTTCAATCTCTTCATCGCTATGGTTTATATAAGTTCCATAGATGAGAGGAGCAGGATGATCATGTGATAGCTTACTTGAGAGAGGTGTAGAGCTACGCTTATCCCTAGCGATGCCACCAGACTTGCTCGGACTTTGGCAAGGTCGGAAAGGTGAGTGGATGACTCTTCGATTGAGCACTATTGCAAGATTGCCACTTCTTGATATATGATGGTAGAGAGAAGCGCCAGGGTCACCAGAGAGGTTTCATTGATTAGAGGGTGAGAGGGGGAGTGCTCAAATAGTGGAGCCTTCGAACGGGTAGGCGAAGACGATTGGAGAGAGGTTATTCGGGGCGCTGGGTGGCCCTAATGGTCTTTTGGGGGCAGGCCTATTGTCGGTGACCCTACCGACTACAATGGAAGCAATGCTCGAGAGATGAACAAGATTTGGTGAAATGACTGGAGAAATGGAGGGGTCGATGCTGTTGGATTAAGGGTTTAAGGTCGGTGGCTAGGGAGATCTTTGACCAGGGGCATCCCACTATCGAACCAGCAGCAAGCGAGCATGGAGAGCTAGTAGAGGCATTCTCATCATGTGGCGCAACACATTGCCCAGTGCTGGAAGGCACTGTGAATCGAGAGTTTATGGTCGAAAAGTCTACCAATGAATGCTCATCAATGAAATCTCTGAAGTTTGTTGCTCTAGTGTAATAGCTGTGATTTAATTCACATAACATGACATGTGTTAATGTCACATTATATGATTAATACGTGTTACGATAATCGTGTTGTGGTAAAATCTTCAACCTTAATAGTCAGAGCATTGAAAGTGCCAAAATTTCGCTTAAGGCATAAAAAATATGATTTCAAAATATAAGAATTTAGAAAAATAAAGTCCTAGTAATTATTCTCATATGTTAAAGTATACTAAATATGATTTTTAATAAATTTTAAGAGATATATTAGTTTGATTAAACGAAGGTGCAAAAATAAAAATATGTAAAATTGTCGATTTTATTTTTTGGCTCAAAATTTAGATTTTAATTCCTTTGAAATTTATTTTTAGAAATATTTTCTTTGAATCCAAATGGGGGGTTGATGCATACTAATAAGGCAGATAGAATCTCTAGCAAGTTCACTTGTTGTATCAAGTAATAGTTTAAGGTGAGTTAGGTTATTATTCCAACGAGGACTAATACTAACTTTATCTATCTAATCCCACCAACTAATAGGAGAAAATGTGTTTTGATGAAAAATATTTTGTAAATGAAAATGAAGAAATAAAGGAAAGGTTTTAATGACAATAACATTTCGATCAGGATGAGATGAGATGAATAAGGATAATTCATAATCACACAAGATTTAATCAGAATTTAATTAATCAATTTTGTATAATGATTGTGATCTACCTAAAATTTGATGTCCTCTTCAGGATGCACCAACTATCTCAAATTAATAGAGAGATAATTCCTCTCCAGAATGCCACTGTAATCTACTAGAATTTTGATGCTCATTAATATGAATTTCCTAAGCTATGGATTATTCCTCTCCAGGATGCTAGTCTCACATACTACACACCTAAAGTATTCCTCTCTAGGATGCTACCTAGATGTTTCAACTCAAAATTTTTAAATATCAAATTAAGAAATTAAAGAGAACTAAGACCTCTCTATTCCTACCCAAGATGCTAATGAAAATAAAAATCTCAGAAAAATCATGAAAGATCATTACACATATCATTCATATGCATAAGAAAATTGAATAACTAAAATTAATAAAACTAAGGGTTCAAATAGATTTTTCCCATAGAATAAAAATCTCAAAAAATATGACACTAATGAATTACAAATGGAGTTCATCCTTAGAAAGTAGAGAAAGAAAATAATAATATCTTGATAAAAAACACCTTGACAAACGACGATCGTCTTCTTCAAAAGATATATGCATAAATATCTTCTCTTGACGTTAGACTATCTTCAGGCTAGTGGCTTGAAGTTCCAAGCTTATAGCATATGCTTGTTGTGCATAAAAAACTCCCCTCTCGAATCTCCTCCAAAAAATCTCAAAAGTGAGGCCTTGAGATTATATTTATAAGCCTTCAACGAATTTTAGCATATAAGAAGAGTCCTTGGATAATAAATCTCAGGTTTCCATCGATAAGACTAAATTTGGTATCAAAAGCCTCAAAGATAACTTCAAACCACTTCAAAAATGATTTTTCCAATTAATCTTGCAAATTGTCATGGCCCGTGACAAAAATGTCAGGGTCGTGACCACATATAATCTTCAATATTGATTAACATCACGACCCGTGATCTAGGAATCATGACTATGACTAACTTCATATCCTCAAATATCTCATGGACCGTGACAATATTGTCACGGTCCGTGACAAAATTATCCTCGAATACCATCAGGGGGTAGTTTCTTATTTACATGTAATGTCAAATAAATAAAATACAAACAAAAAATGCCAAACCATTTACTTAAATGGCATTACACGTAAATAATAAATCTAAGGCTATTTGTGGAAGCCATTTATCAATCGACCTTAGGTCGATAAATATAAGAAGAAAACTGTCACATGGACCTAAATCAGGATCAATAGTAGAAGTTTAGGGCAAGAGGATAAGAGAATGCATGTTTCCGCACTAATTTCTAGAACTTGACCAGAATGGAGGTTTTATATTTTTAGGTTCAATATGCATAGTAATGCCGTATCGCATACTATGTCCATATAGTAGTGCCAAATGAAATGTTCCAATTGTCTAATGGTCCTTCTTATTTTAAAACAAAGTTCTAATAGATTAACTAAATTTGAGAATGATGTAAAGCTTGCTGACATATTGTGACTTTCCTTTCTATTGTTAAACATAACTAAATGTTGTCTTTTTCTTCCTGTGACATTATTCTCTTTCTTATGGTCTGCCCTAAAAAATTATAATCCATTAGATATTCTAATTGGAGAAACAAAGGGGAAGCAAGACTACTTTTCCACCAAACATGATTTTCGATCTTTTTCTATGTCAATATTAGTTTGTATGACAATGCATTTTGAACATGCAACTAGCAGAAATATCATCTAAAATATGGCAGAACTGTTATGCAAATGAGAATGTTATGACTTGTAGAAGTATAGGGAAACAGACCTGCGATACATTGAACAAAATGAATAGCATCCGAACAGCCATTGCACATTCGATTCCGATGGGAAATTCTTCTACATGATGACCTCCAGGAGAATACTTTTTTTATTGTCAAAGCCTAAAACAAACTTCCTGCAATCATCAAAAAATAGTCATTACTCTAGGTATGACAGATGTCAACGAGAATATAGCTTATCAGTTCAGCCAATGATCAAGAAAATCAAATGTTGCCCTTCTATGAAAGTAAAAGCTACATGTATTGACAATAGGTATCTGAAAATCGTATGTTGGCCACATATTTTAAGCATGACAGTATATACTGGAAACTCATATTTTGACCGTCCATCCATCCTGTAAATCACAGCAGGTTTCCAAAGGTGATGTACAAAGCTCAGAAAAAGGTGGATGAAGAATATAGGTCAGGTTTCTTGCTGACTAGCATCAACAAACTGGAGCCGCAAGATGACAATATAGGATGGATGAGGAATAATATAGGTCAGGATGAAGAATAAAAGTCAGGTTTCTTGGAAATATCGAATTTAAGGAAAAAAATATCATAGTGGAAATTAAGAAAATCAAGTTGAAAGGATTCAAGAAGAGTCGCAACATGACTTCGCAATTTTTGATAATATAAATTTTCAGAAATAGATAATGGTTTGACTCACTCCTCCATTTTTTCTGTTAACCACAATTTGTGGTTTCGTCCTCATTGGATTGATTGGTGATAGAAATCCTCGTTGTTTACAGTCTAAACAACTCTAAATAATCTATTAAACGCATAGGATTGACTCAATAAATTTTGAAACTGTACTAACACAAAAAAAGAAAGAGTGAAACTATTAAAGGTTATGGTTACTGTTATCAACATCACTCATGTCATCATCTGATCTCATGTCTTATGCATGTTTTATAACAGAAAATCTTGATGCCCAATTACCTAAGAGTTTCAATTTCCTTATCTTGACGGTACAAGTAGAATACAATTATTGTAGCAGTTTCTCATTGCTATCAAAGACTTCTTTCAATTGAGCAATTAAGGTATAAATTAAATATTAAATTCAATAATTTAGAAGATTAAAATCATAAAAATAACTATTGATTTTTAAAATCGAGGCAGACGTGAAAATTTGGAAAGGTAAAGAAAATGACAAATATTGGGTTCTCATACATATAAATTTTTTGGATAATCATTAAGAGCATTTTAACTTCATTGTTTCTAAATGTTTGTCACCATTTTGCTCAACGATTCAGCATCATCTTTCTCAGAAAATACAGCCAACTTCAATTAGTTAAAAGATTACAAATTTGATCTTCTTCCAAAGAACATGTAATTCTTCCATCAAGTATATCCTTCGGGATGCTCCAAACAGACACTACAACACACAACTATCCCCAACAAAATCAGTAGCTATCTTCAATTAATTGTATATAATGTTTAACATTATCTTCATATTACATTTCATGTTAAAAATGAAAGATCGGAAACCAGATTGGGTGGTTCTTAATGTATTAATTTAATATTTGGATATTTGACCAATCAAGTTGGGAATCAAGTAATATGGTTTTAAGTAATAGAAATCGATACTCAATCTAGAAAAACTTAGGTTGTGCTAACACAATCTAACCAAATTCCATTAAGTTTTTTTTTGAAAGAAAAATTCCATTAAGTTGGGTCAGGTTTATTGGCTTGACTGTGTTTTATGGAAAATAGGAAGAATTTCTTGTATATTAAGTTTTTCTCAATCCCCTAGAGTCACCTTTATATGGAGAACGCGACTCCTAGGGTTTAATACATAATAAGGTAGGAAGTTAAATAAGTAAACAAGCAAAATTAAAGAGAACCTAATAAGGTAAAGAAGCTAATCATATTAATCAAGCTAAATATGTCAATACTCCCCCTCAAGTTGGAGCAAATACATCAACCATGTCCAACTTGTCCACGAGAAAGGTATGTATCTTCTTTGGAAGTGCCTTGGTGAAAATGTCCGCAAGTTGAAGATCAGTAGAAATATGTGGAGTAACAATTTTGTTTTGCTTGATAGCATCGCGAATGAAGTGACAGTCGACCTCAATATGCTTAGTGTACTCATGGAATACCAGGTTAGAAGCAACATAAGTAGCAGATTTGTTGTCACAATACATTGGAATGGGAAGAGGGACAAAGATCCCAAGCTCCTTAAGAAAGGATGTAAGCCATGTAAGTTCACATGTCGTTTGGGCCATGGCATGACACTCAGCTTCTGCACTGGATCGTGCGACAATAGTTTGCTTCTTACTATGCCAAATAACAAGATTGCCTCCAACAAAAGTGGCATAACCTGTAGTGGACCTTCTATCATTAGGAGCGCTAGCATAATCAACATCAGAGTAGGCATAAACATCTAAGTTG
>LTAE01010219.1:0-17181 GCA_001647135.1 Pontederia paniculata
GACCAAAGCGAACACTTGACGAGCTAATAGAACGAGATCTATTAACGAATAATATACCTAAAAATTTGGTTACTGATAGAGCGCAATGGCGTCGTATGATCCATGTAGCCGACCCCACCTAGTGGGATAAGGCTTTGTTGTTGTTGTTGTTGTTGTTGTTGAATGCCTATTTGGTGCCATTTGAAATTTGATTCAGTTCTATGTAGTCTCCATTTATGTTTTTTTTGCATGCAATTGTTACTCTTGTACTATTTTGTTGAAGTAAATAAGTAATATTGTGAATGTTTGTTAATAGCTGCAATCACTTATTTTCTCTGATGTAAAAATTCTGTATAATTCTCGCCCGTTGGTTATAGAAGGGGAAGCTTTGGTGACTATTCCATTGTAGCTTTTGCATATTCTTTCAATGGAAGAATAAAACTAATGAGAATCGATCATTCTATTCGTTATTTCTGGTCCCAAAGGAAACACCGTTATTATCTATGCAACTTGAAAGGTTTTGGTTACTTGATCTTGTGTTTCTTATCATTTCTGGCTCTTTCTCTGATAACTGAAAATGATTTTCTTTCTGATAGAATAACTGAACCATATTGTTTATACTGGCAGTATTTTGATCTACTGAATATATTTGAGCTCAATGGACTTCCTTCAGAAGATAATCCTTATCTTTTTAACGGGGACTTTGTGGATAGAGGTTCATTTTCTCTCGAAGTCATTCTTACTCTTTTTGCGTTCAAGTGCATGTGTCCAGCAGGTAAGCTTCCAATATGCATGCTTTCTTGTGATATTTTTCTTTAGATTTTGTAATTTTGCTGTCGTCGGCGTAAATCCTAACCATTTGAATAGCCCTCGTAAAAAAGAACTATTTGAATAGCTGACAGGAAAGAAATGCATGCAACTTTTGACTTAATAAGTGTTTTTGCCAAAATTTTCAGCCATGCATCTTTCAAGAGGAAACCATGAAAGTAAAAGCATGAACAAAATCTATGGCTTTGAAGGAGAAGTCAAATCAAAGTTGAGTGACATATTTGTGGAGCTCTTTGCAGAAGTATTTTGCTGTTTGCCTTTGGCACATGTCATAAATGACAAAATCTTTATAGTCCATGGTGGGTTATTTAGTGTTGATGGGGTGAAGCTTTCCGACATACGAGCAATTGACCGTTTTTGTGAGCCACCTGAAGAAGGTACCTGCAACCAGTAATGATTAAACTTTCTAAACTTCTATATCTTTGGTTTAGGTTCCTATTTCTTAAGAGGAAAATATTACAGATTTACTTCTATGCTCTTATAACATAATTACTTGTTATTTATCTTTCCTGAAACTGTAACATTTATTTCGTGGTTTTGTGTTTGTTCTCCTTTACTATGCATCTTTTTGTTGAATATTTTTGAATGCTTAGAAACTCATACATTGCTGTAGCCATTTTTATCTCATTAAATACAAAAATCCGACTTGCAGTGTTGGTGTGCTCGTAAAATTTCCAAGTTCTTTTTTCCTTTTTCTTGGTTATGTATGCTTCATGAACAAAAAACACATGCACATACTAACAGGAACAAAGAGAAAATAACTTTTAGAGCCAGTAATACTACATTAATTTCTATACACAAGTTTACTTTTCAGTTATGCATATCGAGATTGCTAGTACTGAAACTTTTTTTCTCATCCTAATATGATAAGTTCTATGCATGTTGAGATTACTAGTGCTGAAACTTTTTTCTCATCCTAATATAATAAGTTCTTTTAATTCCTTTTATGGTTAAACAAAATTGGTTCTTTTACAGTTTATTTTGTGTTATTCTTTTCTGGGAAAGGTTTGAGTTGTTTATTTCATTTTATTCTGTGGTCATTTTTGGCTGTCCAGGATTAATGTGTGAGCTGCTTTGGAGTGATCCACAACCTCAACTAGGACGAGGTCCCAGCAAGAGAGGTGTTGGTCTTTCCTTTGGCGCAGATGTCACAAAGAGATTTTTACAAGAAAATAATCTTGGTAGGCTGAATCTTCCTGCTGTCTTTTATGCATTATACAGAAGTTATTTACCTGCTTCAACTTTCTGTACAGATCTTGTTGTTCGCTCTCATGAAGTTAAGGACGAAGGCTATGAGATTGAACATGATGGGAAGCTTATAACTGTCTTTTCTGCCCCTAATTATTGTGATCAGGTTATTTTTTTTATTTGATGCATATAATTTCGTGATATCTTCTTTTTGTAATCTTTGTGCTATTGAGATACAATATTTTTGAATTTAAACCAACATTTTGTTTTGATTTCTTGGCACTGACTGAGACTTAAAAACAACTTGTGCCCCTTTCTTCTTCTTTGCTTCTTTTTCTGGTATGATTTGTTTGGAACCTGTTAGGTGGATATATATTTAGGAATGCATGATTTGCATCCCAATCGTATTCATCAGATAGTATTAAGATTCCTGAAGCTTGCCTAGGCAAATATTGTTTCCTGTTCCCTTATGCATTTGTTGTCTTGTACATGATATCCAAGGTATATGTTGCTACTTGTTACCTCCTCCACAGTCCTTACCGTAACCCTGATGTGCTGTGGGAGGAAAAAGCATATCCTTAATTTGGTTAATATTCTAGCTGCTGGAGTCATTTAGTCTATGACTTTTTGTTTTGGTACTTTTGTCTGTTATGCTATTCATCTATGGTTTAGAAAGTAAACTTTTTTTCAACTTCGATGCAGATGGGCAACAAAGGCGCATTTATACGTTTCAAAGCTCCGGAACTGAAACCTGATATTGTATCTTTTTCTGCAGTGGTGGGTATTATTTTATTAATTTCATTGAATGTTGATAATCTGATCTGTTGTTTGCAGTAGCCCATGAAAATCTGTCCATCTCTATATTTTTATGACACAAACACCCAATTTTCTGAGGAGAAAAATCTGTACATCTCCATATTTGTATAACACAGACACCCACTTTCTGAGAAATACTGAGCCTGACGACTTGGACGAACCATTCAGTCCAAATTTACCATGCATACTATAATTAAACTATTCTGACGCCCAAGAAGTATTTGGATATTCCTTTGTTCCCTGCCATACCTCTTTGCACACATAAATCTGGGGCTGAAGTAATTAAGGTCTTGAGTAGAAGGACCATGTTCGTACCCTAATAATTGACCAATGACCATGATCCTTCTTCAAAAAAAAAAGAAGAGATTAATATCCAAGAATGCCAGGCTTTGTGATTTTTAGCAGCCACCATACTTACTATACTTTCATATTATTATTAATGAAGTAATGCATGTGAGAGCATGGGCTAATCCATGATAGATATAAGTTGTTCGGTACGATACAAATTTGAATGTAATTTGCTGGCTGGCAATGATTAGTTTTACAAAAAAAATAAAATTTCATTGGCACCAGTATTATTCTTAAAATATTAGACTCCATTTTCACTCTTTAATTGATAAATTCACTCCTTTTATTGTAAATTTTGAGATTTTTTAAGATTCACATCTTTGAATGTGTTATACCTTCTGATGTTTAGCCTTGCATTTTGTCAAATAAACTAGTGGTCTCTTGTTCTGATGGTTTTGTTACTTAAATGTGATATGATTCATAACAGATAATCTCTTGGTCTGGCTGATGTATATGTAAGATATCTTTCAATGCAGTTGCTTAGTTCATCGCCTTTGCTATTGCCTATTGTATAATTGGCTGATCTTCAAAGATGCATAAAATCATGTAGTAACAATTTCTTTTTGACATGCAGCCACATCCAGATGTCAAGCCTATGGCATATGCAAACAACTTCCTTAGAATGTTCTCATAGACTGGCTTGGAAAGATTGATACGGTCAACTTGAGATGGTGTCTTTTGCTTTCTGGAATTTGATGCACCACTCATGTACATGTTGCTGCTAGTTGAGGTAGATGCTGTCTCCTGGGTGCATTTGGTATTTTGATTGACTGACATAGATTTATCTCTTTATTTCTGATATGACTATTACCTTTATGCCAAAAAAAAAACATTAATTCTTTTGGAATTGGTGCTTATTCATTGATGATCTGTGTAAATGTACAAGATATCATGTGATATTAGACTTTTGGATTTTGTATTCATAACTTACAATTCTTTACTGTTTGTTGTTATCGATCTAAGCCCCCGTTAAACTTTTGTTACTTGAGTTGCGTTGAATGTTTTTGTCATAGTTGGGTATAAGTAGGTATCAATCCTGTTTTTTCCTGTTGACTACTCATTGGTCTTTCTGGTTTAGCATCTTACGAATCTGGTGTTTAACATCCGAGGCAACCAAAATCGTGTAGATTAGAGATTCAAACTTGCTATGCATTGTCACTACTTCATTACTCATAAGTTCACGGCATATTCTTGTCAATCAACTGCTTGGCTTACGGAGTTAAATATGCTATGGATGATCATTGAGAAATGTCTGTTGCCTTTTCGATGGCACAGTGTTTGCCGACCGTCTCAAGGGTTCAATCCTAGTTGATGTCGGCAAATGGGAAAGGTTCTGTTTCCTACTCGGCTCTTGTGGAGTCGCATCTGTTTCAATCTTAGCTTTTTCCGCTTTTGCCGTCTCTGTTTGATCCTTTTGTGTCGAATGGATGTGAGTTCAATTTGTAAATTCATGGCGGCGAATTTTAGTTAAAAGAAAATAAATTATTTCTACTTTTTTGATATTATTACATTACTTAAAATACTAGATCTTGTTTCACGGAAAATATTTATATTGATAAAAAGTCGTATATAATTTTAAAGAAAACATTTTAATCTTTTATTTAAATATTTTTTTAAAAGACATATTTAGTAGTATATTTTTTTAAAAATCTCTTTAGGTAGTCGCAAAATAGATAATATGTTCTGTTCTAAAAAATGTTTCTTATTCTTTTTTCAGGTTTTTTTTAGCGAAGCAAACATAATATTAGTTCTAAACATAAATATGTACATTTTGAGTTTATACTTGATAGATTATAAATTTGTTTTGCTTTAACTTTGCCTTGAAAAAGTAGAAGGAATGTGATTCCCTGATCGTACAACTGTAAAGTCCCCTGTTTTACAGTCCTTATAATTTATTCTTTTAGCTCATAGAGCCGGCAAAGAGTCCTGGTATCTAACCACTGTTTCTTCCATGTTCTTTGACAAATCCTCATCCAAGTCCTTCACTTTCCATTTTCGTTCTGTGGAACAACATCTCATATTGGAACAATATGACCATGTAACGCGATTCCCGTGTATGCAGATCAGAATTTTGATTTGCACGTTGCTCAATGTCTATTCAGGTTAGTCAATTTGTAATAGCATTAAAACGACGCATTCGCTGAATTTTTCATTCCCCCAAGAAAGCAATTGTGGTGCATCGGCAAGCAAAAGTTTCAAATATATTTTGGAACTATTCCAATTTCAATTGCTTTAATAATGAGCATCTTGGAAAAGAACTTTTTTATCTTGTTCAACGAAGAATGGACAAGTGTTCACGTCGAATATGTTAGCTAGTGTGTGTGTCATTACGATCATAATATCGTTCACGTTAGCAGGTGAAATTGCCGACATGACCCAGTATCGATTAGGGGTGTTCACCGAATCGGATCGATCCGATGAACCCGATGATTCGAACCGACCTAATCTCAATTGAGTCGGATCGGATCGTTGGTCGAGTGAACTCGAACCGACTCGATCATAATCCGATTACCAACGAGTCGGATACGAATTTCAATTTTTCGAACCCGATCAATCGATCCAGCTCGATGACTCGAACTTTTATATATTTTTTTATTAAATTTAAATTAATTTATTTTATAATAAAAATTTTATATTACTTTAAAATTCAAATATATTATAATTTATACTTTATATCCTTTAAATCATTATAAAACATTGAAAAAAATATATTTTTTTTACTTTTTAAAATATAATTAATGTTAAATATTATAAAAAATAATTAAAAATATATAAAAAAATTTAATCGAATAAACTGATGATCCGATCCAATAAAGATCGGGTTGGATCAAATTCGATGACTACTTTGTCATCAATCCGACCCAACCCAATCCGATCCAACCCGAACAAAATTCATCGGGTTGGATCGAATTTGAGTTTGGGTCGGATCAAATTCGACCAGTGAACACTCCTAGTATCGGTACTTTGCGATGTAACTCAATTCGAGTTTTAGTTGTAGCAGTAATATTTTATCTGTGGGAATTAATTCTAGTGGAGAAGTTTAATGTGCATGTGCTTAACAAGTATTCTAAGAGAGTGCTAGAAGCAGAAACCTCTGAGATGAGCTGCGATGCAATGCCTCATACAAAATCATCCAAAACTCAAAAATCTTGTTTAGTTAAAAGATAAGATCAAGATTAAAATTTTATTTTTTAATTTTTAATCAAACATTTTTCTTTGGACTTAGATGGAGCCCACATCATTAAATGCAACAATAACAAAAAATGCAACAATAACAAAAAAGATGAGAGCATGAGCGTTTCATCTTTTAGCATGATTAGAAATATTCTCAATTAAAGGTGTAGAAATATCTATTGGATTAATAAATTTTATTCTTGGAGTAACAAAATTGCATCAAAACAGGGCCAAAGAGATTGATGGTGAAAGGCACTCAATTATGTTGTTCATTATTTTGAAAATGTAATATTTAGACATTTATATTTGGATATGATATTGCAAATCTATTTTGGTGAACCTTATTGGTAGCTTAGATCTAATAAAATTTGACTAATTTAATTCGTGACGATTTCAAAAAAAATGTTTGCGCGCAACTCAGATTCATTATCATATGAGTCAACTTTCGTCGATAATCATATTTCAAATTAAAACGCGATCTTTTTGAATAAATTTCTTTTACCTAATGGTACTAGAGTTCAATCTTTACGGATGATTACTATCTTTCCCTTTTTTCTAAATCATAAAAACTCCATGCATCATGGCAAGTTGTCAATCGATCAGCTTGCAGCATGTCGTTCTCCGGGAGATGGAATCTAGAAGAGCTTTATAGTATGGGCATGCACATGTCATGATGTCATCCTTAAGATTACATGCATGCATGTCTGGATAAGAAAGACCTTTAATTAGATCACATGACCTAGCGGCTCTATCTGCTTTCCTGGTCTACATAACATGTACTATTATCATATTTAGCTAGAATGGACCCCGGGGGGGTTGGAGCCACCACTTCTGAAACTCCATTATCCTCAGCTTATTGACAGCATGTCGGCATTCGATATCCACGATAAGGATGGTGGGGCGTGTGGCGTTTGAATCAAAATTACTTATAATTTTTTTAAAAAAAATAAATGTCGAGATAAAAAAAAGTTATCAAAATTATTCGTATGATGCAATCTACGGTACACTTACAATTCTTAATTATTAATTCCTTAAATATAATTAAAGGATGCTCTCAATGTCACTCCTCCTTATCCACTTTACCCTTCTTTACTTTATACTAATAAATATCTTAATTAATTTTTTTCTTTATCAATTCTCAATAAAGTCCATAGTATATTAACATTTTATCCCTATTAATACTAACCAGATTTTTTTATAAAGAAATTCACCATATATACTTCATTACAATTAATTATTTATATAATTTTTAGCCATATATTAAAATATCTTTTGTTAATATCATACAATTTTTATGAGTGCGTAATATAAATTTTTTCATTAGAAGTGCATAACCTTTTTTTTATCAAAATATAATATAAGATGTAAATATTTATTATTCATACTTTACATCTTCTCAACATCTTATACTTTATTTTATGCACTCTCTAATAATTCATATATACTAATCAAAATATATTCACTTATTCGCGTTGCTTTTTTAGGATATCTAGAATTTAATATCTAAATTAAATTTAGTGATAAATAATAAATAATGATTATTTATAAAAATTAATATTAATTACATTATAAATCATATAAATAATATAATGATAAATAATTAGGTGTAGCAAAACAAATAAATAGTAAAAATGTTATATTTTTCATAAAAAATATGTGGTAACAATAGAAAAAGATATTATAATATATAGCTAAGAAATTATAAATAATACATATAGTAATAATTAATTATAGTGAAATAACTAAAAAGTAATAAAACATCTGGTTAGTATTAATGGACATATAATATCACAATTTTTTTGGGAATATGTTAATTTTTTTTTAAAAAAAATTAATTAATTATTTAATAATATAGAATAAATAAGGGTAAAGATTGATGAAAAGGAGTGCATTAAAATTTTAGGAATGTTATTAAGGTGCCGTTTGGTTTAGGAATAAATCCTGAAACATCTCTCTTATTCCAGAATTATAGTCAAACGTCGATCGAAATAGAAATATATAAACTTTTCTAAAAACCATTTTGAAAACTTTGAAACCACTAACTTTTCTAATTTTATTCTACATTTCTTATTCTTCTAAAATGATGAAATATCTCATATTCCATCATTTTTATTTTCTAATCATATTTCATTTTTTATTTATATACACATTCTATTATATTTTTATATCATTTATTATAACGATCAATTATAAATTATCTATAACTAAAAATTTAATACTATGTGATGATATAAATAATATTTTATTATATGATTTAATATAATAATTATTACTTAATTATTTATCGGTCCAAATAACTATTAGTTAATTATTTAATTAATTAATCAAATAATGATTAATTACTAATTTTACATAGTTAGTAAATAACTAAATTTATAAATATAAATGAAATAAATAAATGCTCATATATTATTAAAGATATATTATTAATTTTATTTATTTTTAATATAATATATTTTAAATAAATAAAATATAAAAATATATCTTGACTCATATCAATCCAATCGGTAAAAAAAAATAAGAATAATAAGAATATACATAAAAATATTTATTCCTTATATATATTTTCTTCATATTTATTTTTCAACGAAACGACCACAAAGCACTCATAATTAAAAAGGGACCAGCTTGCCAATAGCATATACATTGCACTCTTGTGGTTGGTCGAGGAGGTATCTCATGAGAGGGACACAAAAATTTAAGCTAAGAGGCTAAGAACGTACATTAACCACGTTCGTTGGTGCATGCAACTTGTATTGGACGTGGAATCTAAATGGTTCGACCTGATCCCCGTATTCATAATTAGTTGATCACGAGGCTTTGTGGTAACCTCGATTTCCTTCCAACGAATTTACTGCAAGAACGTAAGACTGACATTATAACCTTCGCATAAACCTTCGGACATCTTTGTCGCATAAACAATGAGAAAAACGGAAAACAAAACACATTGAATCCATTTGTTTCTTTAAAATTGGACTTCTTTAGCTGCAAAGATTTTTCGCATTCCGAAAATACGAAGCGGATTGACTTACCTTTCTATAAATTTCATTCAAAATCTCATATCTCACAGGCCGAATTGAACCTGATGCGAATCTAAATTCAAATCGACTCGATCAACTTTGGTCAGATCAATTTGTTCTGATCGTGCCTCTTTTGACATACGGATTTGATCCAACCTGATCCGTCCAATATCGGATTGACTCGGATCGAATGATCTGATCACTCGATCAATTTCTTTTCATTTTTTCATTTTTATTTAATTTTTTAATATTTAGTATGAAATACTATTCATCTTAAATCATAAAATAAGTTTTTAAAATATTTAATTATACTATATTTTAAATTTTAAATTAAATTTAATCTCTAATTAAATTAAAACTAGTTTAATTTTAAAAAATTAGAAACATCGGGCCATCGATTTGGATCGAGGTCACTCCGGTTGAAATTTTTCAACCCGTGTCCTATCAAATTTTGATCGGATCTTGATCGGGCCGGATCCGACATGATCAAAAAATCAAATCGAACCACTGTGATCAAATTCACCGAGTCGATAATGTCTGTAGTAATATTTAACCGTTAGATCATGAACGTTCGATCAGTAGCTAAGTTTTGCTTTTTTTTTTCTCTCTCTTCAGCGTAAATCCATGCAAAAACTTCGTTGCCCTCGGAACAGCTTATCAAGATTCTTGTTTAGTGACTATGTCGGGATTTATGTACCCACTGTTTCCTACTTTTTCTAGCAACCAGGCGACGCCACTCACAGAAATTTTTTAAAAAAAGAAGAAAATTCTGATATCAATCTTACTAACCTAGTCCCAAACCTGAAAGTGTCAACCTCAGTTTACTTTTTGGATTGACTTTCGACCTGATCAAGCCTTTGGATGGTGCAGCCTAGTCACGAGTTCAAATCCCCCGAGCAATTGGTGAGAGAATCCACACAAATTGTTGCAAAAGTCTAATTCCTCAACTCCTTTTGAGGGCAATACTATCAATTATAACCCCCCTTGCGAGATAAAAGACATTCACCAAATTGTATATAGATTTACACAACCATTTTTCTACTTTTATATGAAATCGGTGTAAATACCTAAAATTGCAGTTCAAAATAACAAATCTCACTTTTTAAAACTACAATTACTGATAATTTAAATATTTACACAAGTTTAAGCACTCATATATCTCATATGTATGAGTGGGACTACACACATATATATGCTATTCGTACTGCCTGTACAAGAGCGAGCGTACTGCACGAGAAATATCAATCTTTTTGGGCTGAACATTGTTTTAATAATTCGCCAATTGGCAGATTCTGCATAGTACCCCAATCTTTCACTCTCACTCTCTTCTTTAGCATCCTCAACCCTTTTTCCCCGAATACTATCCATCCATCACCAGGTTGCTATCAGGCAACAGGAGTCCATATACGTACATGAAGCTGTAAGAACATGTCGGAACCTTCTCCTGTACCTATATAAAGGCCACCATTTCCCATTTACTTCTGCACACCCTCGCTCCATTTCTACCTTCTTCTTCTTCTTCTTCAAAAAAGAAAGTTCCACAGTCCACCAGCTGTGTCTTGGCTTTGGTTGCTGCAGTGCCATTAGTTAACATCGGTCGATCATGTCGTCTGATCCTTTGGTTCTGGGTCGAATCATAGGCGATGTGTTGGATCCCTTCACGAGGTCGATGCCACTCCGGGTGGTGTACAACAGCAGGCCTGTGCTGAATGGCTCCGAGTTCAAGCCGTCCGCCATTGTCAATAAACCCAACGTCGAGGTTGCAGGAGAGGACCTCAGGGTTTTCTACACTCTTGTAAGTCCATGCATTGTACGTGTAATACATGCGTACCATATTTGTATGTTCCTTATTTGGTGATGGTATGTTCTTCTATACTTGTCAGGTGATGATAGATCCTGATGCACCAAATCCCAGCAATCCAACCCTTAAAGAGTATTTGCACTGGTGAGAGCATGTTATATATGCCTATGCATTTCATATGAACTAATGCCTAAGTATCCTTATTAAGCATTCTAATATATGCACGTAGCTTATGCAGATAATATTATCCTTATTGAAGAATTAATGACCACCTGCTTATACAGTTAGTATCTTAGCGATATATATGTAATTCTAACAAAATTTATCACATTTTCTCTGTAGGATGGTTACAGACATTCCAGGAACGACAAATGCAACTTTTGGTAAGTATGAAATATCTTTTTTTTTTCATTTTGTAATTTCTTAATAAAAGGGTATAATAAATATCTTAGAAACACCAAATAGAGATGAAATAATGCGTTTTCGCTAGATTGTTTTCTTCCTCGTCTTTAGGACATCTTTGAATAGTTTATGATTAGACTTGCGATTTTACAGTCCAGCTAATTCGTACAGACATTCTATGCATCACAGTAATCTTCAGTACACTTTGGTACATGTTTCTGAAGAAGTTAGGGCATGGACCACGCCCTCTTTTGTTGTTGATGAACCACATGGACGTCACTTAAAGCATCTATAACCTTTCTTATATAAAAAAACATTTGATCTCCATCATAGTGTTTCCTTTTCAGAAAGAGAACAAAGAAAAAGAGTAGCCTCAAAATTATGTTTAACTTCTTAGGACTACCTACATGATTAATTTGGGACTATAACTGAAATCGAGATATGATATTCCTCGTGAATTAAAATCACTGAGGGGTCGTTTGGTTGTATATATACTGTAGATGGATTAACTTTTTTTAATCAATCAAATAGTCTCATTTCCTTAATCCAGCAAGAATAAGCTTAATCCATATAGATGATGAAATATATTTGTCTCTACTTTTTTATTCTCAGTACAACAAATGTTGTGGGTCCCACCTAATGGATTAAATGGGTGTTTGGTTCAACCATGGCGAATAAGACCTTAATCTTGGTCCTATTCCCCAACCAAACGCCCCTTGAGAGAATCAAACTCTTAACATAATTTTGGAGGTGCATGCAAGTCCAAAATTACACTATGATGTTTTAGGCAGGTAATTTGCATGTATATATATATTTGGTTAGAATTTGAGTAATAACTATTGCAACAAAGACACGACTTCATTTTCTAATTCAATAAAACATCCTCTCACTGACACAACTTTATTTTAAATTCATATTATCTGTAACACACAGTTAAATCAAATGCAAAACTAGTTAATTGCCTATGATTAAGATTCCACATTACGAAAGTCAAGTACTAGTCATTGCCTCATCAAGAACTTTTGTATTTAAAACTTATTGGAGGTGAATTTCAATTTATTAAAAAAACACTAAAACCTATATACAGTAAGTAACATTAAGTTTTATTGTGAATAAATCACAGCACTAAGATGTAGACTGTTTTTTGCATTCCTTTTTTTTTATTGTAAAAGTAGGTGGGGTTTTGTGGTTATTTTTTATTTCTACGTGAACACCAACACCACAAGTATCAAATTCCATCAATAGCCTCTCAAAGGCAGCTAGATTCCTTTCTTTTCCATGTGATAGATATGTAGCACTATAAACCAAATCCTTCTTATTCGGAAATAAATAAAGAAAGGAGAAAGATTCTTTTTTCATGAAGATGTGCATGTAGTTAAGGGTCCATCATTCACAGTTATTAGTTCCATATTTCCTGATCTAGATGTGGTTCTAGCTAATGTCCATTAATAAATTGGAGAATGGCGTCCAAATTAATGCAATCCACGTAAGTTTGATTTTTATGTGACTTTGCTCAAGATGGCATATGTCCCTCATCGATGTTTGCACAGGGAACTCTCACTTCAAACTTTCGAAGTGGAAGAAAGTATATGTATATAATCTGATCATGAAGTGGCTTCAGTGTTGAATAATTTGAGTACGGACGAATTTTAACTTTAGTATTAATTTGAAAATGAAGATAGTTGACCTAATTAGTCCACCTCAATTTATTTGCTACTTCATGCATGCATTTGAAGATATATATGCCGGATATATACAACTTTTTCAGATGCCACCAATTAATTAAACCTAATCAGAGAACTGAGAAACTTTGATCAGCAAGCTTATATATTTCGAATATATACTAGTAGCCTTAGGGATAGTTACTACACAAAAGGTCTTATTTGATGAATGGAAAAATAAATGTTTAATGTACTCTAGACCTATTACTAAAAGACGACTCATATGTTTATTGTTAAGCTTGTTTGACGTACTCTTAGACCTATTAATAAAAGACGACTCATATGCTTATTGTTAAGCTGTTTTGACCGGTAGGTTAATCAATCTTCCATTTTTTCTTAACCCATTGATAAATATATGTTTCAGGTAGGGAGCTGGTGCGTTACGAGAGCCCTCGGCCGACTTCTGGGATCCACAGGATAGTGTTCGTTTTGCTTCGCCAAATGGGGAGAGAGACGGTGGTGTTTCCTCCCGAGTCCCTGGAGAACTTTAACACCAAGGCATTTGCCTCCGATCACTTCTTGACGCCTGTCGCCACCACATATTTTAACTGCCAAAGGGAGTCTGGCTCCGGGGGAAGACGATTTCGATAAGCTCATGCATGAATCCACAGGAAAACTAAAGAAACAGGAGAAGAAAAAAGAGAACGAGAACAAGAGAAAAAGAGCTTAATCTTCTTCTTAGCTGCATGTAGAAGGAGGAGAAATATCATGATGCTAATATATAGTTAGGTGCTTTAATATTGTTTATGTAGACAATAACTAATGTGAGGCCATGCATGGCATGCAGCATATATGCATCTGTGTGAGTGTGTTGTAGTATTGTAATGAATCATCAGTACGTACTAGCTTTATCTAGCATATAGATTTAATTCGCCATTGTTTCCAACAATTAAGGCGAATTAATTGGTGTGAGGTTTCATGATATCATATCATATTTGGAATAAAAGCTACATGCAGTTGGGTTGAATTCGAAATTCATGTGCTACTGGCATACTTATCACTTTTCCAAAGTGCTTATGCTCTACTGGGACAGATATAGATGTTCATATATGCATGATTGCTTAGCTTTTGTTTGCAAGTAGAAGATTATTAGTGTATGACAATTTGTTGCTGCAGACTCCTGCACAAATTAAAAAAAAAGAGCAATCATTGGTGTCACTAGGCCCACTGACCAAGAAGCTATCTGGTTGCATGAATGCTATGAGTGAGTGCTTTTTGTAAAGATTCCATATATAGCTATCGACCTCAATAAACCTTAAACTTTAAGTATATGAAGCAAGCCGCTTGATGTCTTTTCCTTGTCATTATCGACTTAATTGTGACCCATCTTATTTCTGTCTATATAAAAGTGATACAATGATCAAGTGAATAAAATCAATTACCTACAAGGAGATTTATTATCCAATTAGTAACTATGATAAGGGACGTAGCTAGAGGGTTTTAGGAGAGGTCCAGGCCCCTCTCAAATTCTATGCAATTAAGCTTAATTAGTAGTTAGCAAATGAAAAAAAAATCTTATGTATATTCTTATACTGCGGGGCCCTTCCCATTTTCTTCTTCTCTCTCCCTTACTGACTATAATGATGTTGTTGGGTCATAAATTCAACAATGAGTTAATATGCTAATAACTTAAGTCCGTTTGCTCAAATAAAAGTTATTATTATTTTTTGGACATTAAAACAAGTATAAAGAGGATTGGTTATTGGTATGATTTGTCTAATTATGAATCATATTGAAATTCGTACACTCGAAAGGTTGTGATCATATACGTGCAGTCCTATGAACAACCAATCGATGAGGTATAAGAGTGATATAAACAATAGTAAACAAAACAATATTAGTGTAGCATAAGGATATCAAATTCATAAAGAGGCGAAAGTAATTAAAATACTAAGTCACTAGGATCTATCTAAACAATTAAACTAAGAAGATGTAAATTTAAAAATAAATTGATAAGTTAGAAAACAAGGAAGTATACATACTAAGCTAATTTTTATATTTTTTTGAAACAAAAAATATAATTAAGATTGCCAAGCAAGAACTAAGAAATTAAAGAAATAATTAAAAGTATTCTAGAGTTACTTTTATTGTAGGAATATTCAAATTGTCAGTTCAGTATATTAAATGTAGGATTAAAGTTAGATGATGCATTAATCTCGATGGAAAAGAAATAATTCTTAGAAATCCATTCACTATTTAGCAAGATCCACAATCATCTGACTGCAACCTTAAACCTCTACCACTTAAACTAGTATATGAAAATTTCCTCTTTTATCTATCAATTCCATAAGATATAGACATATTCAAAATCTTACATCTACCAACTTGGGAGAGAACAAACACTGATTAGTAGTCTTTCAACTCAGTATTAGTCAACCCCATATCTCATTAGGTTATGAGTGGTGATGTGCTACAACTCAACCTTCAGTGAACATTAGGAAACTTGTCTATTATTACGATTATTCTAGACTATGAACAATGTAAGATTCTGCACAATAAAATAGTAAAGCATTTCATAAATTTCAAAGACATAAATTAGGAAATCTCGAAAATCAAAAACTTCCCTGTAGCCATAGCCCCGACTGATTCCTGTAGTGTGACTTTCTATCGAGACAAATCACTCTTCAGGGTTCCTATCTAATTACCCGAGAGAGAGAGAGAGAGAGAGAGAGAGAGAGAGAGAGAGAGAGAGGAATGCCACTACTTAGGGTTCTGATGCATGTAGATTTTAACACATTTTTTATAGCATATTCAGCTTATCTTTTTTTGTCACTTTTTGCATAGCATGAATAATCTTATGAGGTTATTTATTTATAAAACTAGAATTTTTTTTATTCTAGAAATAATGGGGACAAAGAAACAAAGACAACAAAAATAACTGCACTCAGTTAGGAGTTAAAATAAAGCTAAAATCATAATTTCAAGATGTTGAAATGATCGACCAACCTTGATCACGAACGTGACCGACATTTTCACGATCATGAAACACTGAAGACACAAGTTTTCCTTAGATCACAGTCATGAAATCTTTATCACGGTCTATGAAATGAAGATTCCATCTTCGGAGGCTCGATCATGACCGAGAAATCCTTTTCATGAGTCATGAAACAATAAAACATCATTGAAGTTTTGGTCACGATCGTGAACTTGATTTCATGGTCCGTGACTACCATTTTCATTAACATAAAACTGATTTTATGGGTTGTGAAATTCATTTTCATGGCCATGAAATCTATGTCATCATTGTGAAAACTAAATTTCAAACATTGAACTCGAATCATTTTCTCAAGGACCAAGAAAAAAATTGAGTTTTTTCAAGGATAAAGATCAAGTTCAAGACTAAAGAAGGAGTCTAAATCCCGATGCACTCTGCAGAGGGACCTGCTAAAGATTCTTCCTCAATAGTTAGATTTTTTTATTTTTTTTTGTTATTTTTGAGAACTTTTTCTATTTTGCAATGTTAATTTCTGATCTTATGAAGAAGTTTGTATAGGGAACTTTGTTGAATCCTACGTTGGGTTGAACATTGATAAGTAGTTTTCATATAGACGATTCTGTGCCAAAACACTTGCATTTTCTATTCATTTTCAGCTTAAATGTATATTCTTTCTTGTCTATAATCTTGGTTTCCCAAACTTTTCATATGGCTGACATGTAGAGTTTTATACCAAGATATATGCATATATTGATGAAATCCCAGCTCTCATTATCTCATTTTTGATTTGTCAATTAATTGCTAACCTAATCCATTTCATCAAATCACTATATGAGGAACATTTCTGATTTAATTGCTCATTAGAAACTAATGTATGAGATGCTGTTTGCTGTTTTGTTTCTAGCACAAGATCTTTTTGTAGCTGTCATAATTGTCCTTGGCAGCATCTGCTACCTTTTTGAGCTGCTG
>LTAE01010220.1:0-17179 GCA_001647135.1 Pontederia paniculata
GGCCGATCCGACCGGCTGCCTGACGCGGCCCGTGTCGGATCGACGCGGTCCGTTTTGATAGGGCAGAAATACGAGATCGTACAAACAGAGCAAATCCAAACATGCAGATTTAAACGCTTTATTTTATGTACAAGGAATCCGCCAGGGGACATACCTTCGGGTTCTTCTAGGTTTCGGGGACGTCCTCTCCAGCGTTTCTCCTGTCTGAGATGGAGGATCTTCCTCTCCTAGGTCGAGTAAAATTCATAGGATGAGAGGAAGAAGAAGGAGAAGAATGAACATGGGGAGAGGGGAAGAATCCTCTTACTTAGGGCCGGTTACATAATTTCAGAATAATAATCTGTGGCTCCACCCTTAAGGATTATTTATAACCCAAGAGTCCAGGTTTATTGGACAATCACTGAATATTTCATATTTAGATTAATTAGGAAATAACTAGGATTCTGATTTTTGTTTCCTAGTTATGAGAATATATTTGGAGGAGATAAAATCTGAGAGGATTCGAATTTGAATTTGAGTGTTGGGATATTTGAACATTTGGAAATTTCTGGGGTGTTACAGAAGTATTTTAGGATAACATGTATGAGGTAGAGTCGGTGGTTTAAAATTATAAGGATTAACATGTAAGGAAAAATAGTATTGATAGGATCTTTGACTTAAAAAAAATCAGCCAATGTGAATGCTCATATGGATAAGTATGAGCTTGTAGTGATCTTTTACAGGTTGGCTAGATGAGAAAAGAAATACATTAATTATTTAATTGTATGATTTAATTTAAGGCTAATTAAATCTAAGCATGCTTAGCTTTTAATTAATTAAATTAATCTCAAATGCAAATTGGACAACACAATTAAATTATTTTACCTCAGGTTACTTAAAGAGTAGTTATCTAACCTTAGGTTACTTAAAGAGTAGTTATCCCAATTTAATCCTTAATTAAGATAATAATTCAAAGTCATATAAGATACCATAATTAACTTAAACTTGATCCAACTAGAGTAATTAGCTCAATCTAAATTCTTAATTATATGAATTACTTAAGGTGTAATTATTTAGGATATTAAATCATGTGCATCATAAAAGATAAAAATAAATAATAAGTCAAATATCTCATAGTCACAATTTAGATATTTTTTTACATTATGAAACAAGGACCACAAAATATGTATACCCGATGTACATATAGCCAAAAACAAGATCAATTTGATATGCAAAATGATGTCATGGGTATCAATCATCATCCATCGTCTCTTAATATGCATGATTCAAATATGATAAAAAACTAAAATATTTTTCTCATGAGGAAATACTCGTATATAGGATTAATAAACAAAACTAAATGCATGTAATGAAATTTTAAAATTCTAAAATGTTAAATACATGTAAAAAATTATTCATACAAAGTATATCGAAACATCCATATAAACATAATATACGATATATATACATATAAATTCATAATTTACAAATTTAATTTCAAGAAACACATCAATCATATAAAAGCATATGGTATGTTACATCTTCTCTTTTCATTTATTATTTTTACTTAACATATTCACCGTTAATACTATGGTGTGAGTTCCTAAGGGTGCAAGTGCACCCACTGGAATTATGGATATATACATATAGTGACAATAATATCAATTATTATTGCACCAGCACAATGGATGAAGTGTTTAACTATTACAAAAGTGAGCAGGGTACGAACCCCTTCTTAGTGTCGACATGTTTATTTTTTGTCTATTTTTTTTTCTTTTTCTATTCTAAGCTTGCTAACATAGCATTAATTATTTTTTCCTTTTTCCATTCTAAGCTTGCTAACGTAGCATTAATAATTATCATGTTATACCATTGTCTAAAATAATATTCATATGTATAATCATTTTTCTTAAGAAAGTTTAATATGTTAAAGTTATACCATGATATTTTCAATTCTATTTCTCTTTTTAGCTCATATAAATTTTATTATAATTTCATCGTATTTCTATTTCTAGTATAAGTACAAAATAAAATTAATTTCTAAATAGATTATTGTCGCTTTTAATCTAAAACACTAATATATATATTATATTTATATTATTTCGTTAAATATTATAAGGGAATAGTACACACATTTTGATTGAAATCGAGTGAAACAAGTCTTACTTATACATTGTTTTATTCCTTTTCATTAACATCACACTATAATAATTTTAAAGGTCCATGTGAATGTCCAAGAAATAGTGTAAGACAATATATGCACATAAGAAACATTCATAAAAGAATATAATTATTGTCGATCAATGAATTTTAAATTGTAATATTAATATGCGAGCTTCGTCATGATCACCTAACTTACAAAGACATCGAGAAAAATAATTGAGATAAAAAATTCATTAGACATTTTATTTTATAATTTTATTAACGCATAATATAATGTGCACCCACCAATGACATTTTTTGGCTCCGCCACTAGGTATCTCATTATATACCAGTGCAATATAGATTTCTCTCAAGTCATTACCCGATTGGTTTGCCCATTTGAGCCAAATATTGAGTCCACTATTAGGAATCCTGAGCTCATTCTTATCGACTTGTATAAATTTATAATATATAATATTTTATTTGAAGAGTAATTATTCATAAGATAAATTATATAAATCTTTATAATTTATCATGGAACAAATAATTATAGTAATTAGAATCTAGCTAACCAATTAGGTCAATCACATACAGATTGACATATAGTGAAAGATTTATTTTTTAATTTTTATTGCAAAAGTCTAAATAAGATAAATTTGATTTTTTGAAGGTAGACGCTGAAAACTTCAATATGTATTAATTTCAAACTTTTTTTCTATCTCCCTACTTATTTAGAAAAGTTTTTTTTAATTACAAGTATTTAATATTATAATTGTGATTTTGAAAATTAGTATGTATAAATTATTTTCCTCATAACTTTCTCTAAACATATTATTTTAAGATCATTCTACTTGAATCGTAATTCTAATTATGTAAAATTTCATACCTCTAAGTTTCATATATTTTTTTCTCATTGAGTACATAATTTATGCTATAATTTTCAATCAATCAACTAATTATATACTCACTAATTAATTCATAACTATCTAAATATATTTTATTTTGAGACAAACTTTCTTCCGTAGAAATTAGACTTTTAAATAGCCATTATGAAGCATTTTAAGATATATTATTAATAAGGTAAATACTCAACTACCTAAAGCACAATTAAAAAAAATGTGTTTTGCAACTTAAATTTACACTTATACTATTTGATTTAAATTCCCTACAAATCCGAACAATTTGACTATTAAACTTTATTTTTAAAAAAAAAATGAATCCACCTTGTTTGTCTTTAGCAAATTATAATATTGCTTTCACCTTCTCTGTTGGTATAGCAAAGATATCCAAAGGTTTTTAAAAGTGGCACGACATGATCAAATATAAAGAAGCATGAGATGGCAAGTTGTAGGTAACTACAAATTGTTAAATACTTTATAAGTTTTAAAATAAAAACAATTCATAGATTTTAATAGTGATACACCATAAGCCGGTCAACATGAATACGATTGGACCAGTGATATTAGTTGGATATTTAAACGGGTTATTTTAGATTTAATTAACTAAGTAGATTGATGTAATCTCAATTAATTCTCAATTATTTAATAATTTGAAGATATTTACCGCATCACAATTAGTTTAAACCAAATTTAAATAAAAGAATTAACTTAGGTAATTCATAATTAAATACCTTAATTAATTATTTAAAAGATAATTATTTAAGATATTATATTTTTACATCTAATTCAGAATTAAAAATATCAATAACTCTTCGAACTTTGCACATTTTTAACACACCTCTTCGTTGCAATAACTGTTAGAACATTGTTGAACATCGGTGTAAGTTCGGCACAAAATAAAGTGTCTCCACATAGTAGCACGCATTTTCTCTAAGGCCCCGTTTGGTTAGATCTTTACCGTAGCGAGAATTAATTTTTTTAATCTAATAGATAGTCTCATTGCCTTAATTCATTAGGAATAAGACTAATCCAAGGAGGAGAGAGAATAATTTTGTCTCTATTTTTTATTCTTTCCACCATTAATGCGCTGGACCCCACCAAATAAAAATAAAAACCGTTTGGATCAAATGTGGGGAATAAGACCTTAATCCCGGTCTTATTCCCCAACCAAACGGGGCCTAAGTTCTTCGCATTTTTTTTGTCAATATTGTTAATATTTATGTAGGTTGCATATTTTTGCATTTCTCAAATATATTTTTTGTCCTTTTAAATTTGATGTATTATAAGAGATATATTTTTTTATATTTAAGTTAAAAAATAAAACAGAAATTAAAGAGGAGCTCTTCCAATCTCCACCTCTCACTAGTGTTTTCAATTTCAATTCGAAAGCTGTGTGTTAGTCAAGATTGAATTGGTTCAACCAATTTTTTGAGTTAGAATTTATAAAATAATATCATATATATATTTGACTTTCCAAATATTGATATGAATAAAATTTTAGGTAATAAAAAAAATCATTTAAGTAACAATGCATATTAAATTAAGTTATTAATTTTACTTTATCGATATATTATTGCTTATAATAATTTAATTTACTTTATAATGGCCATTCGATTTCTTTCTTCTCCATCCTTTCTATATTCTGATTTAATAACTTTTTATTTTATTCTTGTTTTGTATTTCTCACTGTTTTCTTCTCCATTCTCTTCAAATTGTCTAATCTTCATATTCTTCTGATTTTAATAAATAAAATTGTGATATGAACTTTATTAATTAATCAAAAAGATTTGTTATAGTATAACATTTTTTTTCTTTTTATCCCCAAAAACAGGTTACACATTTTTCTCATGATTAATTTTATCTTTTCATATTTTTCCTTCTTGTTTTAATGTTCATGTCATACTTATATCTTTCATTTTTTTCATAATAATTTCCCTTTTTCTTCTATTTTGGTTTCATCAATATCATTTAATTTCAATTCCTATTATTGAGATACTTTTCAAGGATTTTTTTTCAAATAATTAAAAAGAAAACGGAGTTAACCTGTTTCAATAATCGAATTGATTTTTTCATTTAAATTAGTTCAATCCAGTCTTTTATCAATTTTATTTCGTGATTTTGAAAACTAAATTGATTGTCAGAGTTCGTGGTTGAATCAATTGAATCGATGAATCCGATTCGATTTTAAAATATTGCTCTCACCTTGTGAGAGCTGAGGCATACGAGACCATTCCGCCTATCTCCTCGCCATTGTGCCCCAACCAACGTTTTCATAATCAAACAAAAATGTGACATCAAAATGAAATTAAATTTTAATTAAATAATATTATTTTAATAATTATAAATATATTGCAGAATATAATATCGTATATAAAAATATTACTAACATACTAATAGTTAGTTATTACTTATTAGTACAAAATTATTACCTATTATATTTTAAATAAAAGTCAATATTTACTTATTTCAAAATCAGTAACATTGATGAGTTAATTGTTTATATCTACTATTTAATCCTGGAGATAATATATTAATTTACTTGACCCCAAATCACTCTTAATTTTCATGTTTTTTTTATTTACTTTCCTTTTTTCCTTTCTCTCCTATTACTTTACTTATTTGATATTTTCCACTTTAATGCTATGTTCTTTCTATTTTAATTTTATCTACTTTTCTATTCAAATTTCTTTTTGTTTCTGACTCTCTCTCTCTCTCTCTCTCTCTCTCTCTCTCTCTCTCTCTCTTTTACTTTCTTTTTTATATTTTCTTTCCATTTTTTACTTTATTCTTTTATATGATTTAAGATTTTTATTTTCCATATTAATTTTGAACGGGGGGTTTTAATGATTCATCGGATCACTAGTTTTCATTCGAATATATTTTACCTGATTCAAAGTCATTTTCATTTTTCGAACCGAGCAAGACCATACACCTATAATGCATATATGCCCTCCTACCGCTTCGCCGGATAGTTGTCCCTTCATCATGTTCATACCTCTCCTTATTTTCTTTTAAGTATAAAGTTAGGTGGAAAAGAATGGTACAAGAGAGGTACGAGAAATTAACTAATTTGTTTCTTAATATTTGAGATATATGAAAGTATAAATATATATAAATATTTAAAATCAGCAGCAATTTTAATTAAAAAAAAACAAGATTCATTTTTATGAAGAAAATAATATAATATACCTTATTTTTAAATACAAAATGACCAATAATTATAGGTATAAATTATACGGAACTATACAAAAACAGATTTATATCAAATTTCTCTCGATATTTTATTTGTTTACAAAGTAACAGTGCTTTTATAATTTTATTATTGGACTGATAATATCTTCTATGTTTAAATAAATAACTATTTTCTTTTAAAATGTTGAAAAAAGGTGTAAGGTAATAAGTTTTCAAGTTGGTCAGGTTCATTGAACCTTTTCGTGGTAGGTGACTGCCGTGGGCGTCTTGCCACTTTGGCACTTCAATTGAAGACAGTACCAAAGTTTTGACTGGTTTCAAGAGGACCCAATATGCGTTTACTCTCCTCTATTCATTCATATCATTTAATTTTTTTATTTTCCTTTATTAAATAGCTTTTTAATTCTAATTTATTATAAGAGTTATTTTGAGCATTAAGATAACACTGAAAATTGACGTCTCGAAATATGCACTGCATTAAATTTCATGTATTTCATATCATTCATATATTCTAGTTTATGCTGCATTTGATAATTGTTTAATGCAAACTACTCGTGTAGCACATTGCACTCATATATAAACAAAAACTTATTTAACAAAGAATGATTAATTGAGTATCTTTTAATAAGAATAAATTAGAATATGTTTAAATTCCATAAGAGGACTGATAATATGGAGTACATGGGACTTGTGAATAGGTGATTTGCGCTTAGCAAACATTAACTAAAAAATTATTATATTAATAAAAAATTCATTTTACATATTATATTTTCCAAGAGAGCAAAACGCCATATAAATGAATGTTCTGATACTGTTTGACATGTCCGAAAGTAAAGTCAATGGATTCATTACAAAATTTGAAATAATTTCTAACATTTAAACATGACATTTAAGTTTTTCATTCTTAGTGGTTAATTTATATATATGTTTAAAAGTATTTTAAAAATTATAAATGGGTAATGTAGTGATATTGTTATTGTACATATTCTCTGTATACCCATCTAATTTTAAATACTCAATCACAGATAACAAAAGTGATATACTATGATGAAACTAGTTTTAAAGGTATAATAACACAATACATATGATTACTAGCTTAAGTCTATTATGACATTTTACATTTGTCAAATCATTTAACTTCTATTTTTATTAGATAATTGATTTACTAATAGCATATTTATTTATTATGTTTTATATTTAATATTATGTTAAACTAATAAAAGATAGTATCTAATAATTGATTGCTATATATTAGTCAAATTGATTCTTGCCAATATCAAAATACCTTAATTAATTACGTCAAATTCTTTGCCGGGTCCATAGTCCCAAAGTGGGTCAAGCTCCTAATCATATCACCAAGGCCTTCCTTATGGTGGTTGTGCTTACACACCTATGCATTCATGCATGTCTAACAACTCATGTAAATTTCGTAGCCAACTACCCCTTCAAAAAAGAAAAGTCTTTCCATCATAAGCAGACCTACCCATCTCATCAATTAAATCACATTTTTATATTTGTATGTTGACATAAACACTCAACACATAGAAGAAAAATAAAAAGATATTTTACATTAACTTTCTCAATTCCGATTGGTTCAATGAACTTTTGAATAAGATGAATAACATGAACAAAAAAAAATTGTGAAACTAAACGAGATATGATGAATAAGTTTTCTTAAAAGATCGTCCAAACGTTACGACTTATAAAAAAATATCACATATTGTAAATTAACCATGCATGAATCCAAAGACGTCGCTTTGCATGCTAATTACGGTCAAATTAGACCAACGCCCTACCGAGCAGCGCACCTACCACTCGCCACACGTGGCCCAATCACGTTCCACCAACCCCCGCGACCTTATATAACCTTCTCTGCGTTGGTTCCGCACGTGCTCTGCGCGTGAGCATCACCAACTTGATTCCCACTCCTGTCATTTTGGACTCCAAAATTGCACCCTTATCTCCACCCTTCCCATTTGGTACGCCGTTATTGGTTCGCTATCGTGGACCCACTCAGCAGGTCCATAGGAGTAGGCCATGAGTAAAGCGGGAAGGGGATCTATTTATTTGGTACACCTTCTTTTTTTGCTTTGGTATTTCCTGAAATGCCACCAAGTAGAATTCCAAATATGCCCTTCTCAGCAGACAACGCGCCTGTTCGCGTTATAAATCACACCATTCGTCTCTCTCCTCTCTCTTCAGAGATCTCTTTAACACTTCGAGAGGTGCATCAGAAGAGGTTTCCCAAAATGGCCCTCGCTAGCGGCACCGCCCTCTTGCCCCGCCACCAGCCCATCCCTTCTGCCGGCGCCGGTGCCGGCGGCGCCCAGCCCTACCTCCCTTCCCTCCTCCGCGCCACTGGANTTCCTCCTCCAGGGCGGCGACTGCGCGGAGAGCTTCAAGGAGTTCAACGCCAACAACATCCGTGACACCTTCCGTATCATCCTCCAGATGAGCGCCGTTCTCATGTTCGGCGGCCAAATGCCTGTCATCAAGGTACCGAATCGCTTCGATCCCTGTCCAAATTCGTCTCGGACACTAGATCTCGTATAAAGATCTCATCTTGGATGTGTGTTTTTGCTGTGATTCCATGGGTTTAGGTCGGTAGAATGGCCGGTCAGTTCGCCAAGCCGCGTTCGGATGGGTTCGAAGAGAAGGATGGGGTGAAGCTGCCTAGCTACAGAGGGGATAACATCAACGGAGATGCGTTCGATGAGAAATCGAGAGTGCCGGATCCCCAGAGGATGATACGGGCCTACTGCCAGTCCGCAGCAACACTCAATCTCCTCCGTGCGTTTGCCACCGGAGGCTACGCCGCGATGCAACGCGTCACGCAGTGGAACCTCGATTTCACGGAGCACAGCGAACAGGGAGACAGGTGAGACCACCATTCTGGCCCCTTTCTTATCATTTGTCATCTTCAATACTCTAATTTTATTGAGAAGTCCCGAATTTTGATGAATACATGATCTCCCATATACTTTAGTTCTTATAGAAATGTTACGATACGAGAAACTTTTATTTTCTGTTTGCTTATGTTGTCTGTTCAGTAAATCCTTTTCTATAAGGCCATTTGTTGGATAAATCTTCATGGCCTCTTACAGTAGTAATTTTATTCTTATACTGTTGTTATTTGTGTAATCTTATTTGTTTAATCTTATGCATGTTCATCAAATTTGTTTCCAAATTATCAATCTTATGATGTCATTTTTCTTGAAGCGATGTTGTCTTTCTGTTTGTTTCTATTAGTTCGACCTGGTAGTCTTAACTAGTATTATTTGATTAATTCAGAACATCTGTTTCACGACAAGATAATACCTTTTATCGCTTATGATTTTGCCTACTGGCAACTCTTAATTCAACTTTTTCCACAGCTGAAGTGCTTTTGATCAATCTTATCCCTTAATAGGTTATAATTGCAATCTCCTTTATTTTTCTCTCTTTGAAGTTTCATAGGGATCCAAAAGAAAAGCTCCTGTTTTGATGAAAATTTATAAATTGAACAAGGATACTGACATCTGCAACACGTCCTAGCCTTTTCTTTCAACTTTCTTTTGGAGTCATGAAAATCAAAGCTGCTAATTGATATATAGAAGCACTTATCTCAATCTTTATGAAGCCAACTCAGGATCTGCTTGACCAGTAACTGAGTTGTTGTTGTATTTGTTGGTATTCTAATAACAGATATCAGGAGCTGGCCCATCGTGTGGATGAGGCCCTGGGTTTCATGTCAGCTGCTGGGCTCACTGTAGACCACCCAATCATGACTACTACTGAGTTTTGGACTTCCCATGAGTGCCTTCTTCTCCCCTATGAGCAAGCCCTCACTCGAGAAGATTCCACATCGGGACTATTCTATGATTGCTCTGCGCATTTTATCTGGGTTGGGGAGCGTACTCGCCAACTTGATGGTGCTCATATTGAATTTCTCCGTGGTGTTGCCAATCCTCTTGGCATCAAGGTATAAATATTATGGATTTGGATCCATTGTCATATAGATAATCAGCACATCTTCTGATAGTTTGAATAGTTTGACATTTGCAAATAGCTTCCACATATGAATTACGTTTAACATCCTAGTTTATGTCATGTTTGTTGGATATTGTATCTTACATAGCTAATGTTTTAGACATTATACTGGAGTATGTATATATCCGGATAATAAAATTCGATAAAACCTATAATCCAGTACTTTTCCAGTTTCGCCTATTTGATTTATCAATCTAACTTGATAGTTTCTCTTGTTGTTTGAATTGATGCAGGTCAGTGACAAGATGGATCCACGAGAGCTTGTGAAACTTATTGAAATTCTGAACCCACAGAACAAGCCAGGAAGGATCACTGTGATAACAAGGATGGGAGCTGAGAACATGAGGGTGAAGCTTCCTCATCTTATCCGTGCTGTCCGAGGAGCTGGACAGATTGTCACTTGGGTCAGTGACCCAATGCATGGGAACACCATCAAGGCCCCATGTGGTCTTAAGACTCGACCTTTTGACTCAATTCTGGTATGTGTATCGTACGATCACATAGCATCTGTTTTCTTTCTATAACTCTTGTGTCTGCACCACTGTCAATCTGTTTACCTTTCAATGCATTGTTCATAATGCTAGAAAATCATAGTTCTGGTCCACCAAATCCATGCCAGTGCTATATTAAGGCAGTCTGGGCCTACAGGCCCATGGCTGCATTGCTAAATTGTTCTTTTCCAAATAAATAATGGCCTCTTGCTTGAGGAATTGGACACACACCTGCCCACCTTATGGCATGTGGAAAGGTCAGAAAGTCTGAGGATAGAAAAGAACTACAATATGAACCAACCAAAATCATATTTTTGAGGTTCTCAGTATATTCCATGTTTTATATGAAACTAAGTCTAGTTGTGTTGTGGTAGGTGTGATGTCAATTTAAGTCCAATAGTATTAGGCCCCCTTTGATATTTGATAGTCATTTGTGATATATTTGCTAATATGATTTCACTAAGTATAATAGTTGATAGTGAATTGTGACATGTTTGCTAATATGATTACAAAATGTTCTGAATGTATATTAAGAAAAATGTTGTGAATCTACATATCTGTATACATTAAGTTATAGTTGATATATCAAGTTTCTTTCGAATGGTTATTTCTTACAACATGCTTGTTCCCTTCAATTGTATGAATGTAGTTAGTTCTCCATTACCGGAAATTTCTGTATGCACTGATGAAGCAATGGTCTTTCAATGCATAGGCTGAGGTTCGGGCCTTCTTTGATGTCCATGAGCAAGAAGGAAGTTATCCAGGTGGTGTGCATTTGGAGATGACTGGGCAGAACGTGACGGAGTGCATTGGTGGATCCAGGACTGTAACTTTTGATGACCTGGGCTCACGCTACCACACCCACTGTGACCCGAGGTTGAATGCTTCCCAGTCTCTGGAGCTGGCCTTCATCGTTGCTGAACGCCTAAGAAAGAGAAGGATTGCATCGAGACCCCTTAAATCGCAGATCCCAACATTGGGCCTTTGAAAAAGTGAGGATGACAGTCTACAAACTTGTCGAAGTCTAGAATCATTCTTTCTTTATTTATGCTCTTACGCCTGCGGAGCTTCCTGATTATGTAATCTGTGTACTTTTTAGGGCTGTAATAGATTTTGCAATGAGACTGAAATAAAAGGGTGATGTCGTTACCATATGAATGAATGAAGTTAAAATTCAAGGTTACTTCCACTTGATCATTTAATTTTTTCTATTATTTAATAAATAGTAAAATTATCTCTCTCCTCTCTCTCTCTCTCTCATATATACACACATATATATATATATATATATATATATATAGTATTATAGTATAATATTTTATTTAATAATTTATTTTCATTTTAATATGATGTTATGTTTTATTTACAAAGATTCACATGGAAAAAAAATATAAAAAGCAAATATAAATAGATTGAGTTGAAATTATAGGTGATTTAAAAGTATTACCCATAGAGAAAATACAACATCCACAAATTTTAGTGGGTCTTATTATCACTTTTAAGATCATTTATTGCACTCCAAAACTCCACAAAAACCTAGTGAAAATTCTATATAAACTCATACAATTTTTCTCCTTTATTTTTTTCTCTACTACATCCTAAAAATCTAGCTTTCAAGTATCAAAATGAAATTGAAGATATGTAGGGGATCACACACTCTCTTCTTTATCCATATGTGATCATATAATATATTACTATTATTGTTTATGTAACTAGTAATAGATTCTTAGTTATGTTTATAAAAGTTTAAAGTCATGATTACGATAATGTTTTCCATCCAAATTTGATACCCAATGTTCTAATCAATATTTGAATGAGTTTCACTCTTATTCAGAAATGACATATGATATATCAAAGATAGGTATCAAAGTATAATTTTGGTAAACACCAAAATTATCTCAATCCGACATGTATATATACCAAAATTATTTTCAAATCAAAATAGCTCATGTTCTTTAGAAAGCAACATGTGTTACACACAAAATGGTCCACGTGCTTTGGGTAACATCCATTTACCAAAAACAACCCATGTTCCCTCAACGTAATTTTATTGTCCATTGATTTCAATTATGCATGAAGAAGTCTATGATCCTTTTGTATGTTATTATTTAACTTGTAATTATAATTAAGAATGCTAATATTATTAATGACTAAAGTCTAATAATGGTGCAAAATAAAATGTAAGATATAATCGAAAGATGTGGAGATACCATTGATTATGGAATTGTCAAAGGGAGAACGGAAGTAAAAAATAGATAGGAGCGTAGACGAAGACAATATAATGAAACTTTACCTCTATGGTAACTAATACCTTAACAGTTTCCCTCTTGCCTTCATTTTTTATCTATCCTCGCATCTGCTTCTCAATATAATGAAACTTTAGGAGATACCATTGATTATGGAATTGTCAAAGGGAGAACGGAAGTAAAAAATAGATAGGAGCGTAGACGAAGATAATATAATGAAACTTTAGACTAGTGAAGGCAACACAGTGCGATCACTACTCCTATTTTACAAGACTTTATCCTAGAATGAGAATCCTTGAGAGTGATATTTCTTGCTCATAATATATAGGTTTGTCATGGTATGTACAACTATTGATGAAGGTACATGAAACATTATGTTTTCTTAAAATTTGAAGAGCTCTTCAAACTAAGAAGATTAAATATTATAGTTAAGAAAATACTCTTAAGAAAGAATTTAAATAAAGTAAATGGAAAATGAAAAAAAAAGATAAATAATCATATCGAATAAAGAAATATCAAAGAAAAAAAATGATGTCATTGAATGATATGAAATGAATGCAAATATAAAACAGAGTAACATGTGTTAATGTGATTATTTTATTTCATAATTCTACAATAACTTTTATATGCCATATTGATGATTATAAAATATGACTTATTTAACTTTATAGCAATCTTACACACTAAGTTTTAGTTCACGAGAGGTAAAAGATCTTGTAGATAATTAGGATTTCGAATATATGTGTTGGCGCAGATACCATGCTGTTCGTATTGAGATGACTTGCACATGACATGATATAATTTGAGTTAGATTGATTGAGTAGTAAAGTTGGATGAACCTATTGTAACTAGTATTTCTCTTTATTAAACTATGTAAATAATATCTCATTTTTTAAATTCATATTAAGGTTTAAAGTTTTTTAAGTATTTATTTCACAAATGATATATGTTTATAATATCGACAAGTCGATTAGCCAAAAAGTCATGCCTTGAGTTAGTCCCACATGGACAATTTGTGTCATGGTGGGGTGCGACCACTCAACGAGGACATTGAGTCCCCTAAGGGGGGAATGATGCAAAAGGCATGCATTGAGTTAGTCCCACATGGACAAGTCACGAGAGGGATGTTGGGTATATATGGAAACATATCCTTGACAAGGTGTGATACATTTTGATAAAACTGTGCGGGCCAAGGCCGAGAGTGGAGAATATCACTCCTTGGTCATGTATGTTGCGGGCGAGCTAACGCAGGGGACCCATAATACAAACACTTGAAGATCGTAATGAAATTTTGGACAACTTGATGAAGACTGCTCAAAATGAATGATTATGGGAGAATTTAATGAATACCATTGAGATGCTTGTGAAATCCGAGTTTGAGAGCAAGGTTGTCAAGTTCGAGTTTCTACCTAAAATCATTTTAAGCGAGGAAAACTCGTATCGTAAACTCGATATGTAAATACGTAGAACTTAGATATAATATTATTTTATATTAAAAGAGATATGACATTATTTTAATAACCATATTTTTAAAATCACATAAAATATACTGATAAAACTCTAAAATAGTAAAATAATATGAACTCATAATCCATTATATGATTGTCAAGTTTCAAGGTACATATAGATCCAACTTAACTTTCACAAATTCATAGTAAAACATTATTTTAATAACCATATTTTTAAAATCACATAAAATATACTGATAAAACTCTAAAATAGTAAAATAATATGAACTCATAATCCATTATATGATTGTCAAGTTTCAAGGTACATATAGATCCAACTTAACTTTCACAAATTCATAGTAAACTTATAATTTTTTTATTAGAATTAAATAAATATAGGTATAAAATAGTCTTAATTATTTATATTCTTTATGTATTAAGTAGTATTATTTTGTTATCATAATAATTGTAATATTGTGCTATATCATTTTAGATTTTATAATAGTTTATTTGCCATATTATTCAATTTTATTAAAATATTATGGTCCAAAGAATGACTGACATAGGCACATAGCAATGAAATGTTATTGGAAAACTAATATTTTATTATTTTAACCATTTTTTGTGCATATTTTAATTCATCATAATTTATTATTTATAATATTATTTGATTAGAAAACAATAGTAGTGAGAAAAGAAATAATAAAAGAAAAAAAAAGTAAAAAAGATAAGAAATGTCGAAAAATTATGAAAAAATCAATTTAAAAGGATCTACAAATGGCAAAGGAGGGTTTTGAACCCTTGACCAATTGAAGATCAACTGAGTCTTAGCCAAAATGCCAATATAACCGTGTGTCATAGACTCGTCGCATTCACTAATTGAGTCGTACGAATGAACGTTTCCATGTGTTTTTACCGAACAAAGACGCATTTTGATCAGAGTTTATCCATAGTTACGATTTTAGGTTGAGTTAACTCGTTTTTTCACCCTAGAAACGTAAAATCGTAAGTATTTAAGTATTAAAACTAGTTTTTAACAACCTTGTTGGAGAGGAGTGAAGAATTCAAGAAAGCTAAATGATTGACGAAGAAAATGAAAAAGATATTAAAAAATGCAATGTGCATGAAGAATGAAATATTTTAAGATGTCAACCATCTTATTAGGAATCTAAGGCTTGGTGGAAAACTATAAACACAATTCTTTAAACATGATATTCTTATGAGAGAGGAGTTTAAGGAAGCTTTTGAAGGACGTTATATTCTCCAATACAAGAGAGATCAAAAGCAAGAGGAAGTCTTGAAATTTAAGTAACAAAACATGTCAATAAGTCAATACCTAATTAAGTTCCTACGACTCGAAAAATATTGAGCCTTGGATAAGACGTTCTATATTGAAGACCAAGGCATGAGCAAAACTACAAAACTCTAGAGGATACAAATAAATTGACGTCAATACCTAATTAAGTTCCTACGACTCAAAAAAATATTGAGCCTTGGATAAGACATTCTAGATTGAAGATTAAGGCATGAGCAAAACTACAAAACTCTAGAGGATGCAAATAAATTGACGTAATTATTAGAGAGGGCTACAATGTAGGGCTGAAAACTTAAAAAGAAAATGACCTAGTATGTCTAACCGAGGAGGACAAGCCCAGGTGGGATAATGGGAGACACATCAAGAGAGCGGATAAGAGAGAACACCAGAGATGATCACGCAAAACCCTATGAACATTGTGATGCCTAACCTTTGCAATAACTAAAACAAAATAAGAAATAATTTCCATATTATTAGTGACTCCATCTTAGAGAGTGTCATCATAAAACAAGAATCTACATCCACTATGGAAAACATGGACATTACAATGTGAAATGCCCAAAGATGAAAAAATGCGGCAAGGTCCAACAAGGAGCAAGAAACATGACTATCTTAGTACAGAGCAAAGTGTACAATATGAGGGCTAATTCTAACCATCATGAAGATGGTGCTTTCCAAGGTCATCTTTCTTAATTTTTTTTCGATAAAACCATGCCTTATGTTTAAATTCAAAGGCAAATTTATTTTTGTTCACGAATTTTGGTGGGCTTTATTAACTTTTAAAGTTTTCTTATTGGGCCCTAAAGTTCGACAAAAATCTTAGTGAAGAATTTACATAAATTTTAAAGCATAAATTTTCCTCTTTTATGCTATTTTGTCTCTTTTACACCATGAAAAGATAGTCATCAAGTAAAATATTGGAATTAAAGGCCAAAGTCACTTCATGTTCCCCTTTCTTCTGTTTTCTCTCTTTTTCTCTTGTTCTCATGCCCAAGCAATGGATCTAGAATATAGACACATGATCGAGAGGTGCAGCCAAAAAGTTAGGAATTTTGTCATGTTTGTGGATAGAGGAATTAGGTACTGAGTCAGGTTATGGGTGCCTAATGATATTTTGTTGAATCTAGGATCCCGAGAGTGTTTTGAATGATCACAAAATTGTAAGCGAACTCAGCCTGTACTGATGAACTTGTTGAGCTGATTTTTGTAACATGATATATTCAAGTTCAGAATAGTGGTCGACCTGAGTTGAAGGAATGGACGACCAGTGCACACATAATATATATCAGAGGAACTATATGTGTGCAGCGGTCATCCTAAGCATATGAAGCGGTCGACCAGCAGTAAAGGAAGAATACATGTGAAGAGGAGCAGAAGCATAAACAGTCGACCAAAGATGTTAAGAGGCCGACCGATAATGGAGGAGTATACATATAGA
>LTAE01010221.1:0-17179 GCA_001647135.1 Pontederia paniculata
GTGCAGAGTATATATTGTAATCCCAAGAGTCTTGGGAAATAACTTTGGCAAAATAGAAATATGAGAGTTTGAGTGAAAAGCCTTAGTTCCTCCTTCTGAGAATTCGAGTGACGAATCCAGAATAGAAGGAAGTGTGTGTTCAAGAGTGAACTTTGTAAGAGGTTATCTCCTTGTCCTCGAGAGAAAGAAAGGATAAGAAGAAGTTGTAAGAGAGCCTTCACCCTTTGAAGAAGGAGTTTAGTGATCTCCGGAGGTCTCCAGTCTGAGAAGAACGAAGCGGGGACGTAGGGCAAGAGTTCGGCCGGACCTCGTCAACAAACCATTTTTTTTTTGCTTGTTCTCTTCTTCTTCTATAATTTTGTATATATATGCTTCCGCTAAGATAACTACTTTAGAAATTGTCGAAAATTTTAATACACCAATTCACCCCCCCCCCCTCTTGGTGCCATTTAGATCCTGCAAGAAGATGAGTCACAATCGTGATTGAGATATCATAGCCCGTGATGGGGATTTTTGTATGAATGACTACTTCATTTAAAGACAACCTAAGACTCAACTCAAGGTTAGTAAGGTTAGTGGCCAAATAAAAGTTTAAACTAAAAGATGAATTAGTACTAAGGAACAATCTCACCCGAGAGCAAAAGATGTGATCGTGGATGCCTGTCACGGTGAATGCCAATAATTGTGCAGAAACATGCATCCTTCTACCACCCACCTTTCACCATCAATTATATTTACCTGATCAATTAATCTTTCTTTAATTATACGTTGACATTGTGGGTCCAAAATTGTTGGTGGACTTTTGCGATGCCATTGCTTTAGAGATGATGATGCTCTATTCTGTTTTGGTGCTAGTCAATTTGGAGACACTGCCCATGTACTGATTGGGATATCAGAAGGTGAGATCCTCCTTATGACTTTTCCACCTTTAATGATGTACTCGTTTGTCTCCTTGACTCACAATTGTGTGGTCCATGTCCTTCTTTGGTTGTCTCTTCTTGGCCGCCATCTTCTTTAAGAAGAATGGTGGTTGCAACATGGCCTCCTGAAAGTTGATGGATGCTCCTCATTGCTCCCATTGTGATATCCATCATTTTAAGAAGTCAATGCAACTTGCTTCTCTAATTAGTAGAGCTTTGTTTCCATGGCCAAAAATTTGTGTTGCACATCTGATGGCAATGGCAGAAGAGATAACACTTCCTCAACTTTGGATTGACTTCTTAATAGTGTCAACTCTGCCTCCAAATTGGCGATAAGTTGATCTTTCATGAGGCATCTCTTTTCAATGGTTGTGGTCAGTTGACTAATCATCTCCTCAAGATTGACTTTTGGTTGAATCGATAGTTTATTAGCTTGTAATGAAGTGATAACATAATCTGTAGCATTGCTGCTCTCCATTCGATCAGAAATCTATTTCTCCATGGACTGAATTAAATTCTCTTCTTTAGTCAACTTTGTCAACAACCCTCCCATCATATGTGTGAGAAAAGCTATTGGGTCCATTGACAAGCCTTTTGCTTGAGAAGGTTGAGGCATCGTGCATGTGATCTGACTTGGTGTTGCCTCATGTTGAACCTCCCTCTTACTTCACATATTTTCCTTTGTCTTCAGTCTTCAGTCTTCGACTTTGGCTGTTGATTGATCTTTTATTGCTTCTTTACCATTGAAGATGAACTGAGGTGTGCAACATACATATCTAAAAAACTCACATAATAAATGAGAATAGAATATACAGTTAATGAATTAATCCCCGACAATGGCACCAAAAACTTGAAGCGTACTAATTATGCAAAAAGTAGCGTTAGCAAGTGCACTAGTCATATCGAGTAATAGTTCAATGATGAGTTGAGTATCGATCCCATGATAAATAAAATTAACACTATCTATCTACTCCCACCAACTAATAGGATATAACAAGATTGCGATAGAAAATGATTTCTTAACAGAAAATAAAGAATAGAAAAGAAGGGAAAAAGTTAATAACAAGAGTCCTCTGAATGAGGATGACATGAGATGAACAGGGACGGAATCAGTTTACCCCAAGTTCAATTGATGTTTAGTTGGACTCAATTTTTATGAGGATTATGATCTACCTACACTCTGATGTCCTCTCCAGAATGCACCAATTATTTCAAATATAAGAGACTCAATTGTTCCTCTTTAGGATGCCAATATAATTTAATAGGGTTTTGAGATGTGCTAAAATGTATTTCCTAAACTATGAATTGTTCCTCTCTAGGATGCCGGTCTCATTGACATCACACCTAAGGTATTCCTCATCAGGATGCTACCTAGATGTGTTATGCAATGCTTTGACTATGAAACTCCAAAAATCACTTTTACTAATCAAAGAGAAAAAACAAGATTCCTCCCTAGGATGCTAGCAATGATTCTAATTATCAAAGATGCATAAAAGAACGTTAAACACGACATGCATACACATAAGAAATTGAAGACTAAAATTAATTCAACCAAGGGTTCAAAGGTTTCACCCTTACAATAAAGAATTCTCTAGAAAAATAAACTAAAAATGAATTACAATGGAGTTCACCCAAAAGTTGAGAAGAGAAGATTACAAACTAAGGATAAATAACTTCACTTGACAATCATTTTCTTCACAAATATGCATAAATTCTTTACCATCTCTTGGCATTGGGCTTAGGCTTCGCTCTAGGATCGTTGTTCTCTCACAAATTCTCTTCAAAATCCCCCTTCAATATTCTCTTTTAGGTTCTAGGTCCTCCCTCAAATGAAATCTTCTTAGCATATTTGTAGGTTGAAGAGTCCCGAGATAAAAAAAACTTCATTTTGGGGGCAGATAAGGCTAATTTGGAACAAAAATGTGTTTAAAAAAGATAAAGTTTCAATGTAATTTGTCACGACCCGACAAAGATGTCACGGCATGACCGAAGCAATCCCTTCGATATCGTGCAATGTCACGAGCCGTGATCTGGGGATCATGGCCGTGACCGAATCATCATGTGCCCAATCAACAACGTCATGGCCGGTGACAAAGATGTCACGTTCACGGGCTGTGATCTAAGAATTACGACCTTGACCAAAGCGTTGATTTTCTTCTTATGGCATCACAACATGTGACAAAATAATCACGATCGTGATCGAACAACCTTTCTTTCCATAATCACATCATGACCAGTCAATGAATACTCACAGCCCTTGACCGTGTACATATGTCTCCTTGTCTTCAATGCATTTTATGACTGTGAAACTGGTTTCACGGCCATGACATCATCCACACGGTCATGACTTGTGCGATCATGATTGAACTGGCCTAGTTTTCACGATAGTGAGTTGACCATCATGACTGTGACTTTCTAATTTTTGTATGATATTATTTTCAAATTTATCCGATTTCAGTCCAGATTCTCGCGATCTTCATTTGTCGTGTAGCCAACTAGAAAATATAAAAACACAACATTATGCATACTCTAACTTCGAAAACTAAAATGAAGTGGAATGATGGGATGCATATGACAATGAAATGCACGAAAATGAGACTGGAAATGCTATGAAAAATATGACTAATTTAGCACGCATCGGTTGCTTCGTCTATCAGTGGCCGTTTTTCTCTTCTTCTTTGACGACTCAGGCTGTGTCAGCTCTCCACCTCTTGTGCTCTCTCTCCCCGTTCAGCTTGGTTCGCGTTAGCCACATTCAGTCATCTTTTGTCGTACACCGCCATGCTCTCTCTCTCTCTTCTAGGAGTCAGACGCGCGTCAGACTACACCTGCCATGTTCTCCGTCTCTGAATGCCGCCGCTCTTGAACAACACTCCCCGCGTCTTCTCAACTCCAGCACCAACTCCTTTAACAATTGCGTCCGGCATTCTTCTTCGACTCTCCTTCTCTTTCCTCAAAATGACTCGTCTTCTAGAGAAATGGGCCGCGTCATATCTATTTTGTTTCTCCCATAAAATGGTCCATTTTCTACTTCAACACGGGCCGTTTCATGCTCCCAGCACTAATATCATGCCCCCACGATGCCTCACATGCGCTATTATTGAAGAAGAGCTCCAGACACAACTACCTAATCCATCCATGATCCTGAAGCCCGTCCAACCGGAGTTTCGGGACATGTGGCATGATCGAAGATATTGGAAGCTACATACACTAGGGGTCGTTGCAATCAAATATGCCTATCCTAAGATGACGCCAGATCGGATCTACGAATAAGTCCTAACTCTCTTCGATCGAGTAGGCATGGCGAATTTTATGCTCAAGAGTTGGCCCACATATCCCTAGATTACCAACGAGATCTTGAGTCAAGGCCTACAAGATTGACTGCACAGAACCATATCAGGAGAATGCTAAGGCATGCACGCCACATGTCAGTTTCATAATGTACAACAAGGAGTTCAACCTTACCATGAAGGAGTCGAATGAAATCTATGACTTTCCTGAGATGGACTATGGCCCCATGTACGCTGAGTTTAAGGCTGCAAACTTTTGGAGAGCCATCATTAGAGAGGATCTCATGCAGCTGGAGCGCACCAAGATGAGCATGATTCAAACCCCAATTCTGTGATATATCCTCAGGATCCTATCAAGCACTATTTGTAACTGAGGCGACGATGATGCTGTGCTCAGCAAGACAGAGCTACATCTGATGTGGTGTATGTTGTAGGGATGTCAGCAAACATTGGAGCATTTTTAGCTCATACCTTCGAGAAGTCCGACAAGAAGACAAAAGGACTCCATGGTCATCGGAGGACTCGTCACACTGAGCGTGGAGCATTCCCGACTTTATCTAGGACCCCTACTGCTAAGAGAGCCTTCCTTTATAGACTGCAGCTAAATCATTCAAATGAATCTCATTACCATGATTAGAGGGAAGTTGTACTTCACTTTTAGAGGCAGAAGTGAGAAGATCATTGTATTTCCCTTCACTGGGCATGAATCACGATGTTTGATCGTGCTAATTGATTGTATTTCCCTTCACTGATTTCTAGAGGAGACATGGAGCTTGAGGAGTCGGCACCACCCACACAACCTATGGAGGAGGGACTATCTTATGCGGAGCCCAGCCACCAAATGCTTGAGGAGACTGACCCAACTTCATATCTTGCAGAGTAGCCCGAGCTACTCCAATATACCGCCTTCGAGCCTCAAACTGCATAATCAATAGCAGGCGCCTTCGAATTTGTTGCACTATAGAGCACCTTGGAGGGATGAGGGCAGAACAAGCGGACTACCACCAGACCACCATGAGCCGCTTAGATTAGATGGATCGATTTATGGAGGAGGACCGTCACCGCCTAGAGGAGGACCGATAGCACCTCGATTGATTGGAGATGATGGTACAACGCCGACATGATTATCACTATAGCATGTATTTTTGTTATCTGCATTAGTATGCATGTTTTCTTTTATTGCATTATTTACTACGTTCTATTGCAATTTGAAAAATAAAAAAATGCATTATCTAGTGTCAAATTAACTAATTGGCTAACCCTTGATTGACCTTATAGTACTAATGATGTGTACCAAACTCAGCAGTAACAAAAAAGTACCAGCAAGTATACTGGTCGCACAAGTAATATATGTGATGAGAGGTTAGCTTTGCAACTGGCCCACAAGCAAGGGTTGTAGGTCCATTACCGTCCGGCTCCGGACCCAAAAGACCTAACGGAGTCATCCCAACTCTCGGATCGGAGATGCTTTGATAACCACTTTGGCATCATCTGTGGGACAAGGTATGACTTCTACCCACTTGGACACATAATCTACAACCACTAGGATGTATTCATTGTTGAGGAATTTGGAAAGAGTCCTATAAAGTCTATCCCCCATACGTCATAAATATCACAAAATATCATATTGTTCAAGGATAACTCATCTTTGCAAGAGATGTTACCTGACCTTTGACATATATCACATGTTTTACAGAATGCCTAGGTGTCTTTGACAATAGTTGGTCAGTAGAATCCTCATTGTAGGACCTTAGCAGCAATTTTATTTGGCCCATGATGTCCTCCAACTTCTAGTCTGTGGCAATGCTTCAGAATGTCTTCATGTTCTTCCTTTGGTATGCACCTCCTGATCACCCGATCTGCACAAATCTTAAATAGGTAAGGATCTTCTCATAGGTAGTGCTTCACATTAGAAAATAATCTCTTCCTTTGATGGTAAGTCCAACCTTTAGGTACCCTACCTCCAGCAAGATAATTAGCATAATAAAAAGACCATGGGTTTAGATATTTAACCAAGTTTACAGTTTCAAAGGAGAACATCTTCTCATCAGGGATTTTTTTCCAAAATGTATGTTTCTTCATCTGGAGGTTATTCTAGTCTTGAGAGGTGATCAGCAATCAAGTTTTCACCTCCCTTTTTATCCTTAATAATCATATTAAATTCTTGCAGCAATAGGATCCATCTGATGAGTCTGGGTTTTTCATCTTTCTTAGTCACTAAGTGTTAGATAGCTTAATGATCAGTGAACACAATGACTTTGGAGCAGATCAAGCAGTGTGAAATTTATCGAATGAATATATAATTGCAAGAAACTCCTTTTTTGTTGTTGCATAATTGAGCTGGGTTAGAGTAAGAGTCTTGCTTGCATAATAGATGACATGAAATCCATTCTCCTTTCTCTGCCCAAGAACAACTCCAATGGCTTCATCACTCACATCACACATGAGTACAAAATGTTGGCTCCAGTCTTGTGCAACAACAATATGGCCACCAGCTTTTGTTTTAGCTTCAGAAAGGCTTGTAGCCAATTCGAGTCAAAATTGAAGTTAACGTATTTAGAGAGAAGGTTGGTGAGTGGCTTAGATATTTTGGAGAATTCTTTGATGAATCTTCTTTAAAAACCTACATGCCCCAAAAAGCTTCTTATGCCCTTCACAATAGTTGGCAGTGGTAGATTTGCAAACTCATCAATTTTCACCTTATACATGTCTATTCTCTTCTTATAAATTTTATGGCCAAGGACTTGCCCATGAAGTGACACTTTTCCCACTTGAGTGCCATATCTGTTTCTTCACACCTCGGTAGGACTCCTGATAAATTTTCCAAACAGTCTTCGAAAGAGCTCCTGAAAAGGGTGAAACATCCATGAAAATCTCCAAAATCTTCTCATTCATATCAACAAATATCGACATCACGCAACATTGGAAGGTTGTCGGGGCATTGCATAATCCAAATGGCATTCGTCTATATGCAAATCTCCCATAGGGGCAGGTGAATGTCATCTTTCCATGGTCTTTAGGGGCTACTGCAATATGATTGTAGCCAGAATAACCATCCAGGAAATAATAGAAGCTATGACCTGATACACGTTCCAACATTTGGTCAATAAATGGGAGAGGAAAGTGATCCTTATGTGTTGCATCGTTGAGCTTTCTGAAATCAATGCAGACTCTTCATCCAGTGGTTGTTCGGGTAGGCACAAGCTCATTGATATGATATCTGACCATAGTGATCCTTCCTTTCTTAGGGACTACTTGGATGATGCGTTCTAAATACACTAGCAAGCGCACTAGTCGTTCAAGTAATAAAATGTTAAGAGTAAGGATGTCAAATCCATGAGGACTAATGTAACCTAGACTTAACTAATTCTAGTGTAATAGAAGTTGGAAAATTTAGGAATCTGTCTCACCGCTAAATCCAATTGAATCAAAATTATGCACATATTGCTTCTAAGGATGGACTAAGTGTTGCTTAAGGTGTGATCCCCTAAACAGGTGCAATCACCTATCCTAGGTTCAGATTTATTGAGGACGTTCAAGTGAATCTACCCCAAATAGATCCTAATATAAGATGCTTTAATAATATAAAACTTATGTTGTTAGTCGCTTAATCGAGTCCAGCTTAGCAGGCCACACAATCTACAATCTCCCACGAGTAATGATGACAGGGAATTTACTTTATGTTTTCATATGCAAAGACTACACTTTATCCATGAATTCCACATCTATTTGCACATATCATCGCACATTCTTATAGTCTTTGCATCATTTAAAATTCCTTGGATACAAGTGCATATATTTACTCCCAAGACTCTTTTTAGTGAAGTTTTGAATGATAATATCTGATTTCTCCTGCAGGGACTTAACCGAGGCCATATTACACATATGCTTGAAAACTGGACCTAGGGGCACCTGCACTTGTGTTCAAACCCTGACGTTGCTATCAAACAAAATACACATAAGAAAAAATGTAACTTCCTCTTGTTAAATGATCCATCTACCATATTCCTCGGTATTTGTTGTAGGAAATGGTTGGGACATGTGTCAAAAGGGTAGGGAGGACCACCATGATATAAAAGACACATTAAGACAACTTTGCAAAGTGTTCCCACTTCTGAGAGGAAACGAGCCACCAATGGACAAGGGCTTGAAGGTTTTACCAGTTGAGGAGAGATCCATAACTGAGTTTTATCAGGGTTCCGCATCCAAGGAAAAGAGAGAGTGGAGCTGCGCCATTGCTGAAAAGGAAGAAGAACCATAAGTGAAGAGGAGGTTTTATGCTAAGATTTTAGGGAGTATCATTGGTTTTATTCTTGTAATTCCTACTTCTATTAATTTCCGATGATGAACTCTTATTTTGATATGTGTTGGATGTTGTGATGATTGTTATAGGCTACATATTTGAGCTTGGACATGGAATGATTCGAGAACTTTTATTTGTTGTTTTGAACTATTCTTTTTATGAATTAATATTTTCATTTGACTTTCCAATCTTGTCTTGCATAATGTGCTTTCTATATGTGCTAGTTTTGTTGTGGCGAGCTACTCGCTGTCCTATTTTTAGTGGAGGGTTGAGATCGAGAGGCAAAACCCTTTCCGTTGAGAAGAAATCTGTAGTTTCTATTTGTGATATTTTGTATGTTCTGATATTGAAGTGATGACCCACTTGTTATCCTATTTGAGGTGGAGGATTGAGACCGAGAGGGAGAACCTTTCCATCGAGAAGAAATAGCGTGAAGTTCATATTTGTGTGTTTAGTTGGAATTGATTGTTCATATCTACGTTGCATCTTTGTCCCGAGAGGGAAGGATATGTTGCATGGGTAATACAAGGACGCGAGAGAGTTGTACGACTTTATGAGATGTGGCTTTCATTCCACTTTTGCGGGGTTGAGACCGAGAGGGAGAACCCTTTTGTCTAAGGGATTCGTATGAGGCCAAGAGATTTCAACGGATACCTAGGGTCACTTGGAGAGGGGTTATCCACAACATCGAGGGATTGTGTGAGAGAAGCCTCTGAGGATTTAAGTTCAAATCTTGACTGCGAGAGTAGCTAGGCTTATTATCTTAATATCTTCATATTTGAGTGATTCATTTTGCTTCATATTGGTTCTACTTCTGTTTATCTAAAATCTTAAAACACCAAAAATAGTTTATTTATTTTCTTTTCAGATTTTTGTCCTAATTCATCTAAATTTCTGCACAAAAGATCTTTCTATTTGATTCTGGTTCGTGATAGAATAGAGTTGTTGAATTGTGAAATTTTAATTTTTCTGTGGATTCGACACTAAAATACTAAAAGGATAACTGTATACTTGCGGTTGGAGTTGTGTGTTTAGGTTAATTTTAAGACTTGTTGATAATTTGTTTATGTCTAACTGTCCCCAAGTCCAGACCTGTCAAACCTTGACGTTCTGAAGCCTAGTATCAACTTTTTATAATGACACACTTTTTACCTCATCACGTTTTTGACGTCGTTGCTCGAAAAATTTTAATTTTTCACATTCAATTCTTTGCTTGTTACCGAGTTGAATAATCCACTTTTATTGTTTATATTCGAGTATCATTGTTATAATCCACTTTTTTTCTTTCATTTTGATTGTTTTTCTTTTTGTAATTAGTTCTTTCATTTTTTTCTCTTAGTGTTAGTTATCCTTTACTATTGTTAATACTACACTTATTTTGCATGCCAAGTTCTAACAGTGCAGAAAAGTCTTGGTTCAAAATTTGTGGCAAAGAGAGATTGAAGGGAAAACAATTAGGGGCTAAAAAAATGTATTTGAGAAGGTAAAGACTAAGATGGATATGTATTATCAGAGCTGGCCGCAGGTTAGGCAGAATTCTTATCAAACAAGTGGAACATCAAACTATGAGAGTTGGGTACTTTCTAAAATTGAAGATATTGTGAGCAATATTATTGAAAAGTTCTTTTTGAATAGAGGATCATCACAATCTTGCTGCAATCAAACACCTACTTATGTCCAAGGGCCACCTATGAATCATTATATGCCTCATATGGTCAAACAAATCAAGGAGAAAATTAGCAATATGGATACTATGATGAAGATTCAAATTGGTGTGTTTATGAAGAAAAATTTTCTTACAACGATATTCAAGATTATAACTCACAAAGTCAGCAATATTACCATCAAGATCTATGTCAAGGATCTAATTTTCAATATCCAACGGAGGTGACTACATCAAATCAGCAAGCATTCAACCTACCCTCAACAAAATATGATCTAGAGATTATTATAGAGAATCTAATGAGGCAACAACAGATGCAAAATGAAGCACTTCAGAAGATGCACATTAAATTAGAGGAAATTGAAGATGAATCCAAAGTGTTAGAGACTAAATTTCTTCTATAGTCCAATTCAAAAATTTTGCAATCTAGCCTAGAAATTCTGCGGTCACAAGAATTCTTAGAAGCACCAGCTGCCCCCAGCTTGAAGGAGAGAGTTCAGAAAGTGATAATGGGAAGTGATAAAGAGGTGAATGAGTTGAAGGAATTTATCTTGGAGGAGAAAAAAGTGGATGCATCTATAGTTGAATCTGAAGCTAAGAGTGAAGAGGAAATTTCAACTATGATAAATTTTGAACGTTCACACATTGAAAAGAAAACTTCAGCAGCTAGCATCGATTATGAAAGTTCACAACTTGAAAAGGAAACTCTAGCAGCTGACATCAAGCTTGAAAGTTCACACACAACTGATAACATATCAGCAACAGTTGAAGATGGAATTTCAGGAGGTGACATCAATTTTGCAGTTCTACACCTACAGAAATCAGCATAGAAGAAATAAGTAAAAAGGAAGTTTGGCAATTGGGTGCAGCTCTGTAGTTTCACACCCAGCTATTACTATCGCTCAGATTGAAGCTGAAAAAGAATTTTCAGAATCTGAAGCAAAACACAAAGTATAACACCAAGCTAATTTATATAGAAAATTGGATGAATTGAGAGATTCAATATTAGAAGTTGTATATGAGGATATTCCCATCTCTACTTTTGAGAAGGAGAAAGTTATCTTAGAAATATCATTAGCTGAAAATTTTCTTGAATCTCCAAGAGAAGTTATGGGAGAAAGATCAATTATAGCTGCCAATCAATCAAAGATCTCATCTCCACAGAAGATGCTAGAAGTCCAACATGACCAACCATTTTTCAGATTTCTGGGGATATTAGAGAAGTTTCACATAAACATGTCATTTGTGAAAGTCTTACGACAAATACCTTCTTATGCTACCTTCTTAGATGATGTTCAAAATCAAGGACTTCCTAAAGAGTTTGTTCCATCTAAGGGATCTGAACATCCTTTATCTACAATGAAAAGACTTAACCATGGCNAAATACCTTCTTATGCTACCTTCTTAGATGATGTTCAAAATCAAGGACTTCCTAAAGAGTTTGTTCCATCTAAGGGATCTGAACATCCTTTATCTACAATGAAAAGACTTAACCATGGCATGATGAACAAATGTTACATTGAAAAATCCCAATAGGAAAAGAAGTCTTGCTACTTTATAATAAGCTGAAATTCCTATGATGGGATCCTTTGAAAGTTGATAAAGCTTTCAGTCTTGTCTGCATTGTGATCGTTTATGACAGAGGAAAAGTATTCAAAGGTAATGAACATTGTTTGAAATACAACCGACCAGGGAAAAATTGAACAATACAAAAATTGTGGAGCTGCCACCACCTCCTGGAAAAAATTGATAGAGGATACCAAGTCTAGTCTAGGACTATAAACAATGGCGCTTATTGGGAGCAACTCAATCTAATAATTTTTATTTTCTGTTTCTTTTGCTTTGTGTATGTAGAAATCAAATAGCCCACTTTCAATTGCCCCCACCTGAAGACGACTTGCCCCCAGCTGAACCAGCAAAAGATTCTGATAATGGTATAACCCGTAAAGCTGCCCCTAGCTACACATCCCCACATAACTAAAAACTTCAGTCTCTTCCATACTTAGATCAACACTAGGGATAGTGTTGAATTTAAGTTTGGGGAAGCCAGTGGTATGACCAACATTCTTAGAACTCTATTTCATCTTTGTCATGCCTACTTTTTGTTTTGTCTATAGTTCAATTAGTTCAATGTCCCTGAAAATCCCCTTTTTGCAGCATGTAAACACTCTCATATGCATTTTCTTCTTATCGTACCAAGATTTTGGCATAGACATTTCTGCTCACTTAACCTAGAGTTAGAAGATATTATGCAACCATACTAGCCTTACACTCTCACCTAAATTTGTTAGAACCTTCAGTAATTCCTAAACCAGATAGAACCAGAAAACATAACTACCCCCAAGTGGAACCAAAACTCCTAACAACAATGATGATACCCTGATCATGCTACTCTCTAGTCTTTAAAAATTCTTGCATCTATTGTTGGTTTATTCTCAAGCAACATTATGTATATTCTTCCAAATAGAAAAAGAGGGTTAATAACCCTATTAAAAAAAAGAAGAAAAAGGCTTAATAACCCTTTTNTTGCATCTATTGTTGGTTTATTCTCAAGCAACATTATGTATATTCTTCCAAATAGAAAAAGAGGGTTAATAACCCTATTAAAAAAAAGAAGAAAAAGGCTTAATAACCCTTTTAAAAAAAAGAGAAAGAAAAGGGTTAGTAACCCTATTTGATAAAGAGAAAAAAATTGGGTTAGTAACCCAGTTTGAAAAGAAAAAAAAGAGGAAGAAGGATTAGTAACTCATTTCTGTTTGTGAATAAATCAACATAATTTCTACTTCTCATCAAGGATTGTAGGTCTAGAGAAATGGCTATGGGAAGAGATCATTTATCTTGCATCTTCATAGGTGCACCTGGGCTGGAGTTCAATGGTTCTAGGAGAAGGCTAATTGGGTAAGAAAATGCAATGATGACCAATGATTTAATAGACAACGAAGAGTTGTGTAAGCTATTATGAGTTCATTATGAGGCCGACATGAAATGCATTCCTTTGGCCTTAAATATTCTCTAATTCTTCGCTTGAGGACAAACAAAAGTTTAAGTTTAAGGGAATTATGATGACAAGGAATTTACTCTATGTATTCATATGCAAAGACTACACTTTATCCATGAATTTTGCATCTATTTGCACATATCATCACACATTCTTATAGACTTTGCATCATTTGAAATTTCCTGGATACAAGTGCATATATTTACTCCCAAGACTCTTTTTAGTGAAGTTTCGAATGATAATATATGATTTCTCCTGCAAGGACATAGCTGAGGCCATATTACACATATGCTGGAAAACTGGACCTGGGGGCACCTGCACTTGTGTTCAAACCCTGATGCTGCTACCAGACAAAATGCACAAAACATAAAACGTAACTGACTCTTGTTAAAAGATTCATCTGCCATAATCCTGGGCATTTCTTGCAGGAAATAGCAGGGGACAGGTGTCAAAAGGGCTAGGGAGGACAAACATGCTATAAAAGACACATGAAGACAACTTTGCAAAGGGTTCCCACTTCCAAGAGGAAAAGAGCCACCATTGGAGAAGGGCTTGAAGGTTTTACCAGCTGAGGAGAGATCTAGAGCTGGGTTTTATCAAGGTTCCACTTCCAAGGAAAAAGAGAGAGTGATGTCATCGCCATTGCTGAAAAGGAAGAAGAACCAGAAGTGAAGACAATGTTTTATGCTGGGATTTTGGGGAGTATCGTTGGTTTTATTCGTGTAATTTCTACTTATGTTAATTTTTGATGATGAACTTCTATTTTGATATGTTTTGGATGTGTGTGATGATTGTTATAGGCTAAACATTTGAGCCCTGATATGGGATGATTTGAGAACTTCTATTTATTTTTTGAACTATTCTTTTTATGAATTAATATTTTCATTTGACTTTCCAATCTTCTCTTGCATAATGTGCTTTCCATATGTGCTAGTTTTGATATGGTGAGCACTCGCTGTCCTATTTTCAGTGGAGGGTTGAGACCGAGAGGGAGAACCCTTTCCATTGAGAAAAAATAGTGCGCAGTTCCTATTCGTGATATTTTGTATATGCTGATTTTTATGTGATGAACTACTTGTTATCCTATTTGAGGTGGAGAGTTGAGACCGAGAGGGAGAACCTTTCCATTTGGGCATGAACATGTTATGCCAGGACATGGTCTGAGTCCTCTTCGGACACGACTGCATCCATGGCTGAAACCCTAGCGTCGACCATTTCGATAAACATGACCGATCGTCGAACCTACGTCACCCTGGCGTAAGGCGCATGTTCAGATTAATATATTTAATAAGGGAATAAAGATGTATAACACGACCCGCGTTGAACTGGCCACGGTACTCGTCGGCTTAAGAAGATAAACTGAATCCTAAATTGTTACAATCGTGAAAATAACCTGATTTAATTATAGACACGACCCACGTTGCCCTAACATGGTGGCCGATGCATTTTAATAAAGAAAACAGATGATGACGCAACCCCCGTCGGAGAACGGACACGGTCAGGAAACATCATGCGTCTTAAGAGGTTTATTTTATTAGTATTAACGCAAAGATGGAAAACGGACAATGTTTTCACCCGACACGGCCCCACATCGACTCACAAAATGGCCATCGACGAGATGGAACTGAGTACCGAACACGAACCATGTCCATCTCCGACACGGCCCATGTCGACACTGTTGGAATGTTTAAAGTATTATTTTAATTGCATAATTGAATAGTATATTCTCATGATGATTAAGAATTAATTATGAGGACAAGATAAAGGGTCACCATGCTTCACTTAAATTAAATGTTGAGGTTGTCATATATCGTTAAAGTTCATAGTGATATTAAAGATGGGACGGGTAGGGCAGTTGCCATCCAATTCATGTTGCTTGGCTTCTCCCCACCCTACAAGGAAATGATTTCTCTAGCATCCTATGTGATCATGGCTTGTGCACCCCCATTGATCTATGGCGAGACCTCCAAGACTCATTGAGCAACTCTCAAAGTCATTTCAAAGTTACTAATGGCATAAGTCAAAGATAAAAAAGATAACCACTTGGTTTAAATATTACATTGGCATATTGCATTAGAGGAACTAGGATTATTGATGTTTACTGATTATTGATTATTAATCATTATTGATGATGATTATTGAAAGATGAAGTATTAGATGAGAAGTAAGATGATTAAAAAAAGTTAAAGAATGATGATGATGCAGAGTAATAGATGTTTGGTCATAGCCATAGCTTATTCCTTATGTAAAGTATGCTCAGAGTGATTGATGATTGGCTATAAGTCATAGCTCACTCTTTATGCAAAATATATTAAGATGCAAGAAAGTAAAGTTAAAGATGATGTATAATGTATGAAAGCATGTAAAGATGATGAAAGTAAATATGTATAAGATGATGATCAAGATTATGAAAGATATGCTAAGTATAGAAAAGAAAGAAACAATTGATCTTTTGATTATATCATTAGCTTATTCCTATTTTTTATTTATCATGTCATGCTTATCTTGTTGCCTTACATACTGGGCTTCATAGCTTATGTGGATCCTCTAGGTGAGTAATCTGCAATGATAGGATGCTGGTGATGCATGCGGCGACTGATGCTCATGGTGGCTGATTTTGTACATGTCTAATGGTCCTTAGCGATGGTGTCTCATTTACTCTTTGCTATTCCTTTATTGTAGTCTTCCTACTCAGTTGTTATGGTTATCTTTTGAGATAATTTATTTGATGTAAGAGTTTCACATTTTTTTATAAAAAGAGTTTGAAGTTTAAAGTTTTTATTTATTTTTTCATTTGATTGATTAGTCTTATTAGATAACATTAAAATCAAGTAATATAAGTATGTCGTAGTGTTCTCAAGAGTGTATTCTGTCACGTGGTAACATGCTTTGGGAACCTGTTGTTGAGTTCGCTAGTGGTAGGAGGTCATAATTGTTAGGAGGAGGAGGAGGCAGTGGTGAATGTAGGCTGTTGAATCTAGGACCCCGAGATTATTTTGGTGATCACAAATTTGTGAGGAAACTTAGTCTGGACTAATGAGCTTGTTGAATTATCTTTCAAAGACAGGATTTTGCACATAGAAGACATAACAAAAAAATTCTAAGTGTGCATCGATCGTCCAAAGGATGTGAAGTGGTCGACCAATGTGAAGAATAAAGAGTAAAGAAATGAAGTAAAGCATTGAGCGTTCGACCAAAGATATTGAGTGGACGACCGAAGACAAGATTGAATAGGAAAGGTCGTCCAATGAAAAACAATGGGCGACCGAAGGTTTTACACCAACAGTACAAAGGTTGGAGAACGGGCGGTCCTAGGAGAAATGGACGCCCGGTGATGAGACATAGCCGAAGAAGTGATATGGCTAAGGAAGGAAAGGTCGTCCGAAGATGAAGAATGGACGACTGAACATCTGAGGAAGAAGGCAATTGTCGTCCAAGGGTTTTAGAGTGAAGACAGTGGACGATCGGGAAATTGCCAAGGTTGAAGTAGACGTCCGAAGGCTCATGAGTTAAAGCAGCGGACGACCAAAGCTAATGATGGAAGGAAGATCGATCAACCGAAGATGGAGTGCGAACGACTGATGGATATCAGACGAAGACAAAGGTCGTCTGGAGTCATGGTAAGAAGACAAGTGGACATCCAGGAGTTTGTCAGGTCTGAGATGAATTGAAGATCGAACAACCGCAGGATGAGCGGACGACCCATGAGGAGACAGAGGTCGTCCGAGGGCTGAAGAGACAAAGCAGCGGTCGACCAGAGCATCTGATAGAAGAAACAGTGGACATCCAAGGAATCTGATGAGTTGTCAGAGGACGTCCGAAGAATGTCAGAAAGAAGAAAGGACGTCCGAGGATCTCAGTGGAAATGAGTGGGCGTCCGAAGCTTGTCAGAAGAAGGTTTGGCGGACGTCCAAGGATCTCATTGGGAAGTGAGCGGACGGCCAAAGTACTGACTGAAGAGAGAGCGGACATCCGAGGATCTCAGTGAAGAATGAGCGGACGCCC
>LTAE01010222.1:0-11656 GCA_001647135.1 Pontederia paniculata
GGGTGGGGGGGCACGCCTCCCTCTCCCACAACTTTTCGGTGTATTAAATATATATATACATATATACTAGTAATTGAAGTAAATATATAAATAAAATATTAAGAAAGTAACAAAATTATGTAGTAGCTTTAGTGGATAAGTGGATTTGATTTATATCAAGAGATCTAGGGCTCAAATTCTACCAATGCCTTGTTATTTTGACACCCCTTGATTTTATTATTTTGCTTCTATACATTTTGTCTCCCTCCCCCATCTTTCATCCATGGGGTTTAGTGAACTCGTAAATTATTTTTTGACTTCTACATGTCAATCAAGTGTTTGACGGTTAAAATTAAATTTAATATAAGTAATTTATTTTTTAACAAAAAAGTTAATTTTATTTTTGAATAAAAAAACTAACTATTTATGTTGGATCAAATTTAAATCATTAAATGTATTGATTGATATGCATAAATCAAAAAATAATTTACACACCCACTAAATCCTATATATAACTCTTAAAAAAATTTCTGGGAGCTCCTCCCTCAAATTCCCAACCTTCAAGCAGGGAGCTGAATAAAATCAGTATAAAAAATTAGGTGGAGCCTAAATATATAAAAGCAAACTACTAAAAATTAGGAGGAATCGAAATACATAAAAAAATATTAATAAAAATGATACTAGTCAAAATTAAACTCGTGACTTTTAGATATTAATCAAAATAATTTATCTACATGAGCAATTCAATAATTTTATTATGTATTTAGTATTTATTTTTATTTATTAATTAATATTACTAATATATATTTATATATATATTATATATCGAAGGGCCGAAGTCCTCTCATATACTTATAGGCCCTGTTTGTATCAGAATAAGAAAAATGGGAATTAGCAGGAATATTTCTTTTTTATTCTTATAAGAAGAATAAAAGTGAAATGTTCTTAAGAAGATATTCTTGAGGTGTGTTTGGTTGGATAGTTACTATTCCAATAAAATTAATAAATATAAAATTTAACTATACACATTATTAAATATTTATTGATATTATTATTTTTAATTAATTAAAATATTTTTAATTATCGAGTTAAGTAATTATAAATAACTATTAGTGCTAATTTTAACTATACAAATAAACATATTTAGAATAATATATAATTAGTTTTCAATTTATTTTTAATTAAAAAGTTAACTACTAAAACATTATAATATTATATAAATTATAATATTATAGTATTAATATTTTTAAATATAATTAGTTATTTATTGACATCATTAATTATAAATAATTAAGTAGCATAATTCTAATTATTTAGTTAAATAATGATAAACAATATTAATGCAAATTAATATGTTTACATTAACATTAATCTTTATTTTATTATTAATAAATTATTAACTACTAAATAATTATTATATCAAATAATTAATATTATAATGACTAACTAATTAATATTTCACACTATTCTATTTTTAATAATATATATTATTACAAATAATGAGATAATATAATAATAATTAATATGTAAAATTGTTAATATCAAAATATTTATAATTATATTTTTATTATTAATATTATACTTTGTGAAGAAATGATTAATGTAAAAAAATATTAATTATAAATAGTTATATATTTATTAAGATAACATAATTTAATAAACTAAGTTTAAAAAAAAATAGGAACAAACAAATTGTTCTTGCCAATGGCAAGAACAATTTGTTCTTGTTTTAATAATAAAAAAAGGTGGTTTTACGGATATCAATGTAGTTTTAAAAGTTGAAAAAAAAATGACTATTCTTAAGATGTTTGGGTAAAAAAATAAAACAAAATGTATTCTCACATTGTTCTACCAAACATGGTCATAGTGTGAGTCCGTCCAACAATTCTCATCAACTCATCATAGAGTTGAATACTAGACAATAAAAATTAAGTGATCAGCTTTCATCTTCTATTTCCAACCATTAAATTTCCTCATCTCACTTTTAATAAAAATGACACAAATAAGGTGATAGTAAAGGAGAGTTAATTTGTTGATGGCATACTCGAGCAGTAGCACGATGTATCATGTAATAAACACCAAAAATATTTAAAGATGCGATGGTTATGAACTGTCTGCTAGAAATTGGGAGAAACAAGTCTTTCGCGTTAGTACTTTGACACTAAACATGAAAAGGGCATGCCCTTCGTCGGTCTAGAGAAAAAAAAAATGCACTTGTGGTGAGTTAAAGTTTTCTTTTTTCCATTTGAGTTAATTAACCCGAGTTAGGTTGTTTCCTTTTTATACTTTTTTCACATGTACATATTGAATATTTTTGAAATAAACCATGCAAAACAACTTGTGAGGGCCCCCTCTTGTACTTTAGGATATGAGTTTGCTCAAGTATGTATATTTGAGTGGTGAATTATGCTCATTTGGAATGTGGATGGTACGAAGATAAATTATCGTGCGGTCTACTTATCGTGAACATGACTACGTACATGATTGGATGCGTTTGATGAAACTGACCTTTCTTTCCTTTTTCTAATTTTATATTATTACTCTTTAGTTATTTTTTATACTCAAATTATCGAGACGAAGAACATGATTATGATGCCTAACATGTAATTTTTAAATTCAATTTTCAATCCTATTCCTAACTGTAACTTTTCTGAAAAAAAATCATATATTTGGTACAAGTTTGTCCTTGTATATTTTTAAAAAATTGAACATGACTTGATAGTGGGTCTAAGCAAAAAATTGAAAACTTTAAAACCTAACATACCGACCCAACTAGATAAAAATTTCTTTAGATCTTAAATTTGAAACTAACTTAAGTGACTTCTAATTTTGAAAAAAAGCTATCTAACCCTGATAAAGATCTACATAATTAAAATTATATAAATAATATATGTGCATATCGAACAGTTTTAACATATATAAAATGACTAATTATCAAAGAAATTGTGTGAATAAATATTAAAAAATGTATAAAGACGTATGTAATGATATTAACATATCATTGGTGTAAATTTATATAATAAATTATCTCTTAATAATAAATATAAAATTTAAAATACGATGAGAGAAGTCGTATCAAATTGATGGTCTCCTAAGTTATATCTTAATCAAATTGCCTAAAAATGGCTATGAAAGAAGTATTATCAAACTAGTGGTAATATTAAAAATAAGATTATGAGATAGTGACTCATTTAATTTTTAACACACACACGTGTATATATATATATATATATATATATATATATATATATATATATATATATATATTGCTAGGGTTGGCACTCGAAAAAGCTATATTGTTGTATGTGAACCTTTTTTTCCAACGTCATGTGCCCAAGGACTGGACCACGCCAGAAACGATTCTAAGTTATCCTTAGAAATTTTAACTTCAATAGTTTGAAAACAAAATCGTCACGGAGTATTGAGCGTCGGTTAGTACATTTTGGGTTCAATTCGTTTGATTATTATGTCAGAGTTCTTCCATTTCCTTAACTCAAAATTATAATATTAAACTAAATCAGTCACCGACTAAACATATAAACTGAGATAAAATTTATCGTAATTGTTAATAATAGTTCAGTTATCATTCTTTTCAAATTTCTAATAATGAATTATTATTAGATTTGTTAAAATATTTTCCAAGAGAAAATCTTGTCATAACACTCAAAACTGTTGCTTTATAAGGTCTTATTTAACGACTAATTTTTAAGAAAAAAAACAATATTTGAATTTAAAAAGTATAGCCATGAATTAAAATGTTGTATATATTTCAGGTTTTTAACAACCAAGTCATGTTTTCTGAGGATATCTATCAGGTATCACACATTGGTGAGCGTACTTTTCCTGGATGTGTTTTTAAATTTAGTACATATATTTATTTTCGATCGGATAATGAGGGAAAAAAAAACTAAATAGCAACATGTGGAAAAAAGAAGTTTGTCCCTTGAAAATTCCTAAAAATGAATTGACCCAAAACGTACCTTTCTATACGTGTTTCATTTTACAAGAAAAATAATTGTATTTGGGTTACTAACTTGAATTTATGATATTTGCACGTCTAAGTAAAACGATTCAATATAGTATTGAATTATCCGCTAAAGAAAAAATAATAATTTGCAGCCGACAAGTTTTGTGTCGAAAAAGATTGCCAGAATTTCTAGAATATATTTAAAAGTAAAAAATATCGTAAAATTATTTGAAGAAAGAGGAGTCATCACATTTTTAAAATTAGATAACCAAAATACAATCTAATATAAATACACATAATATTGTAATTAAAATATAAAAAAAGTTTGACTATTCAATTTTACGATAGAGAGAAAATTAAATCATACAAGAATATCATATTAATAACCAAAAATATTAGTTAACTAATAAACAAACTAAAAGTTTTGTAAATACAAAAAATGGACCTTTAAACTTTTACAATTTTATGATTGGGGCTTTATTTTGATATCAATGATGTTTTATTCAAAAATGAATAAGAGTTGGAACTTCAAATAGAGCGATAATTAACTTTTTATATAAGAAGATCTAAATTTCACTCATCATAATTTAAGTATATAATTTATCATGAACATTATATTAGTCAGACTCGATGATAGGTTGAGATATTAATCTTTCATCAGGGTGTATAATTGTTAGTGTCCGTGTGATTAAAAAATCGTGCGGCATTTTTAATATAGATGGTCAATCTAAGAAATAATGTTTAGATTTATTTTTTTCAAAATATGAGTTTATCAATTTTTCTTATCTGTACTTGTGTATTATATATATATATTATTTAAACTAATTTTTACTTAATAAGTTATAACCTGCCAAAAAAGAACAGAAAAGAAAAGAGAGATTAAAATATAAGAAAGTTGGCCTCATAAAGGCCATGCCCAGCGCGCTGATTCCCCTCGGCGTTCTGAACTCCCTCTCACTCACACTCGCACTCTCTGCTGCTCTGCGCTCGAAAACGTAAAAAAACAAAGAAACAGCCACGCACAGACCCCGCGAGAGCAACACCAAATGCCGTCGACCGGCCACCGCCACCTCCTCCTCTTCCTTCTGTTCTTGGTTCTCCGGCAAGTCCCTCCGGCGGCGGCGTCGTCGTCGTCTTCTGAGTCCCAAGTTGACGAGGCCGCCACCCTTCTGGACATAAAGTCCGCCCTCTCCGACCCCTCTGGCGCCCTCTCCGCTTGGGACACAGCTGACAACCCCGACCACTGCCGTTGGCCCTTCCTCTCCTGCGACAAGGACGGCGCCGTCGTATCCCTCGACCTCTCCGGCCTCAACCTTTCCGGCGTTGTCCCGCCGTCCATTCCCCTCCTCCGCCAGCTCCAGAACCTTTCCCTTGCCTCCAACGCCCTCTCGGGCCCCATTCTGGCGAACCTCTCACTCCTCTCCGATCTCCGGCACCTCAACCTCTCCAACAATCTGCTGAGCTCCTCCTTTCCCGACGATATCGCCACCGGCCTCCCGCGCCTCCGCGTCCTAGACATCTACAACAACAACCTCACCGGCCCCCTCCCTGTTTCCGTCGTCAACCTGACTGAGCTGCGGCATCTCCACCTCGGTGGCAACTTCTTCTCTGGCGTTATTCCCCCGGAGTTCGGCCGCTGGCCTTTCATCGAGTATCTCGCCGTGTCTGGCAATGAGCTCGACGGCCGAATACCCCGGGAACTCGGGAACCTAACTCAGCTGCGGCAGCTCTATTTGGGCTACTTCAATGCCTTCGAGGGTGGCATCCCGCCGGAGATAGGCAATCTGTCCCGACTCGTTCGGCTCGACATGGCTAATTGCGGACTCACCGGGGAGATCCCGCCGGAGCTGGGAAACCTGCAGGAGCTTGACACGTTGTTCCTCCAGGTGAACGCGATTTCCGGCGGGATACCGCCGGAGCTCGGCGGCTTGGGGAGCCTCAAGTCACTGGACCTCTCAAACAATGCGCTCCTCGGCGGGATCCCGGAGAGCTTTGCGCGCTTGGAGAGCCTCACGCTGCTCAACCTCTTCCGGAACAAGCTCTACGGGTCGATACCAGAGTTCATCGGCGATCTGCCGGCGCTCGAGGTGTTGCAGCTGTGGGAGAACAACTTCACTGGCGAGATTCCTCGGAGGCTCGGGAGGAGCGGCTGCCTCCAGCTGCTCGACCTCTCATCGAATAAGCTCACTGGCAACCTCCCGCCGGAGCTCTGCACAGGCAACAAGCTGCACACGCTCATTGCCCTTGGCAATTTCCTCTTCGGAGCGATACCGGAAGCCCTTGGGCAATGCGAGTCCCTCAGTCGGATTCGCATGGGGGAGAACTACCTGAACGGGTCCATCCCCGACGGCTTGTTCAGCTTGCCCAAGCTCCAACAGATCGAGCTACAAGACAACTTGCTTGCAGGTGCCTTTCCTGATACCGGAGACGCCGCCATCTCCCCGGACCTTGGCCAGATAAGCCTCTCAAACAACCGGCTGTCGGGCCCATTGCCGCCGTCCATTGGCAACTTCTCCGGCGTCCAGAAGCTCCTTCTGAATCAGAACCAATTCTCCGGCGACATACCTCCGCAGATAGGGAAACTACAGCAGTTGTCCAAGTTAGACTTGAGTGGAAACAAGTTCAGTGGCCCGATAGCCCCGGAGATCAGCCGCTGTAAGCTCTTGACGTTCGTCGACCTCAGCCGGAACGACCTCGCCGGCGCGATCCCGCCGGAGATATCCGGACTCAGGATCCTGGACTATTTGAACGTATCGAGGAACCAGTTTGAAGGGAGTATTCCGGCATCTATTGCCACAATGCAGAGCCTCACGGCCGTGGACTTCTCCTACAATAACCTGTCAGGCCTTGTGCCCGTCACCGGCCAGTTCAGCTACTTCAATGCTACTTCGTTCGTCGGCAATCCCAATCTCTGCGGGCCATATCTCGGCCCTTGCCGCTTCGCCGACGACGACGGAACCACTCACGCGAGAGGGCCGCTTGCCGCCGCCTTCAAGCTCCTACTGGTCATCGGCCTGCTCATTTGCTCCATTGTCTTCGCCGTGGCGGCCATCGTCAAAGCGCGGTCTCTGAAGAAGGCCAGCGAGGCGCGCGCCTGGAAGCTCACGGCTTTCCAGCGCCTCGACTTCACCTGCGACGACATCTTAGATTGCCTGAAGGAGGAGAACATCATCGGCAAAGGAGGGGCGGGCATCGTGTACAAGGGCGCCATGCCCAACGGTGACCAGGTCGCCGTTAAAAGGCTCCCGGCCATGAGCAGGGGCTCTTCGCATGACCACGGCTTCTCCGCCGAGATACAGACGCTCGGAAGGATTCGCCACCGGCACATCGTTCGATTGCTCGGCTTCTGTTCGAATCATGAGACCAACCTCTTGGTCTACGAGTACATGCCCAACGGCAGCCTGGGGGAGGTCCTTCATGGTAAGAAGGGCGGCCATTTGCTCTGGGACACCCGATACAAGATCGCGGTCGAGTCCGCGAAGGGCCTCTGCTATCTGCACCACGACTGCTCGCCGCTGATCGTGCACCGGGATGTGAAGTCCAACAACATCCTTCTCGATTCCGGCAATGAGGCTCATGTTGCCGACTTCGGCCTTGCAAAGTTCTTGCAGGACTCGGGCACCTCAGAGTGCATGTCTGCCATCGCAGGCTCCTACGGCTACATCGCTCCAGGTACCTCATTCCTCGACAACCTAATTATGCACTATATTTGCTTATTTAGTACACTGATTTCTTTATGCTTGAACACAGTTGTTACACTGTATTTGTTGCTGCTGGTAGTAGCTGTTTAGATATATTGATCTCTTTATACTGATGATACAGTACCTGAGAGAAGGACTCCAGTCTTTTAGAACCAATTAGCTCAAGTAAAAAGATTGCTTTTTTGGGTTCATGTTCTGCTTTCTCTATAGTATATACTGTTATGGAGAGTTTTGGGTCCTTTGAATGCAACTACACTGCAAGTCCTTTTCAGGGCCCTTGTAAAGGGGCTTTCATGCATCACCCGGAGAGTGCCTCATCAATCTGGGGATGTGGAACACCAGTTCTTTTGAAGAAAAGTTGATGTTTCAGTTCCTTTTAGAGCAGAATTGAACTGTTGTTTTGAGTAAAATTGAGTAGTGTTTAACTCCTTTTTAGGCCGGCCTCTCACTATTAACTACTAAGCTTTTCCTACTTTTGGATTCCAACAGAGTATGCATACACCTTGAAGGTGGACGAGAAGAGCGACGTGTACAGCTTCGGAGTGGTCCTCCTTGAACTCATAACCGGAAGGAAGCCGGTCGGGGAATTTGGCGACGGCGTGGACATCGTCCAGTGGGTCAGGAACATGACGGGCTCGAACAAGGAAGGGGTGCTCAAGGTCCTTGACCCCAGGCTACCTACAGTTCCCCTCGACCAAGCAATGCATGTGTTCTACGTAGCCATGCTCTGCATCGAGGAACAGAGCGTCGAGCGCCCCACCATGAGGGAAGTTGTTCAGATCCTAACTGACCTTCCAAAGCCTTCTGCTAAGCAGGCAGATGAATCTCCAGATACACCCATCAAGGAAACCAAAGAACCCCAACAGCAACAGCAGCAGCAACAACAACAAGCTGCCCAGAGCTCCCCTCCACCTGATCTCCTGAGCATTTGATATTAAGAATAAATGCTGGGTCCAAATGGTTTTGGTTTACAGGTCTGTTATAGCACTACAATGCATAGGAAAGCAGTGTCATCTTTAATTAGTTTAGACTTGGGGGTTTAGCTTAAGCTAATGGGTGGGGACGAAGCTTTGTACAGCTACTTGAAATGCTGGTGGATGGTGGTCTATGACTGTAGCAATAGTTTCTCAGCTCTTGTTCATCTTCTGTGGAATATATCAAATATGGTTCTCGTTCATGATGTAAAACTGTAAAAATCAACTGGGAGTCCACAGTGGTTCTCTTTTCACACACTTTCTGATTCTTCTCTCAAGAAAAAAGTGTTTGCAGGCGAGGATAGCTTTTGGCTTTTGAAGTAAAGGGTGCATGTGTCTCGGTTTCCAAAGCTGAACCTTGTTGCACACTTGCACTGTGCTTCTGTGGAGAGAGAAAGTTTGTAATTGTGGAGATAGCTCCGTTAGTGGACAAGTCAAGGGGGTCCATAATACTTGCACAAGCTATCGTTTATGGCCATACTACCATAACCATTGCCGTTGGCTTGCATGATGCAGTGTGGCAGGCTCATCCCAACATGCATAAAAGCAGTCTCAGTGTCCTGAGCCTGGCAAATAGCCCTGAAAATGAGCACAAGTACACAGTAATTGCATTTGTTTGAATTTCTGATTTCTATAAAAAGGAGAAGTAATTTATATCTAATGTAACATAATGAAGAGTAATTTGAGCTGATGAGAATTTGATGCTTCAGTATGTACAAGCTACATGAAACAGGTTTTAGAAGAAGGCCCTCATATCCCACTGTGTTAAGATGGTTTCTGGTGACATAGTTTGCTCAATCATTTAGTGCAAGGGGATCCCAGTTATACTGGATGCAATCTGCATATAGTCCTACTTTTTCCTTGAAACAAATATAGAGGAAGATATGCTAAGAACTTTCTTTTATTCCTTTCATTTCTTCTCATTGTTTATGTGAAGACAAGTTGAGTATATTGGAGGTGTTTGGAAGATAAATAACTGGTTGAATAACTAGTTATTCTAATAATAATGTCAAACCTAAGTTACAAAGCATCTTTTTTTTTTCAAAAACCACCTGGAAACTACAAAACCATCTTTTTAATCATGACAAAGGAAGATTAACATTATTCCTCTCCTTCTTTTTCTTTCTCAATCATATTTCATCTTTTATTTATGCATTTTACCTCATTCATTGTTTATCCAAACAAAACATTTTTTATTCCTAAATAGTACAAAGAATAATATAAAGCTGAATAATGATTCTTGTCTTCACAAAAACATCTGAAACAACCACACTATTATTAATATAAAAAAGAAGTCAGATTGCATGTTTACTCTTCATAGTTCATACATATACATAGAGAAAGAGAGGAGTGCACTCGTGACCTGACCCCTAAACCCTGGATCTCAGGGATTTGACGAGCCACGACACAAAGTGGTGGAGATGCTGTTGGAGTTTGTTTGAGATCCTGCTCTCAGCTCTTAGCCATGGGGGCCCTGTAAATTTGTACCTTGTTGCTGGTCCGGAAAACATTAATGGTAAAGTTTGTAGTAGTTGAAGTGACCTGATGAAAACAACAAGAGATGGACGAGAACCTCTCTTTTGCTTTTTGAGACTAGTACGCCCCCACCTTGAATTGCTTGCTTGATTGTCCATTGCACCATGTCATATCCATCTCCTCCATTGTTTTCTCTGCATTTTCTATTTATTTTGCATATTAATGTTGTGCTTTTTTCTGTACTACAAGAAGATAAAATATTGTTTGTGCTTTGCAATGTAATATATCTTTTGCAGGCATGCAGCGGCTTGAATGCCATCTGAGGTGACTACTACAGCAATGTACAGATCATGTATTTTATTTTTGGGTGGGAAACAAATACGTGATTCTTTCATGCAGCAATGGCTTGTCATGTCATATCGGATTGGATTGGTTTGCTTTTAATTCCTTTGTATCTTTTTACTCAAGTTATTCTGAGTGAGCAAATGACCTGGATGAATGCACGTACTGGAAAAATTGGATTTTTTTTTCTTTATGTTTTTTATCTCATGGTTGCAGCTCATATTTGATCTGGATTTGACATGAGAATCGTTTAGTAGTAGAAGGCTATAATCTTTTCATGCATAGACCTGATAGGTGAATTGTACACAGCATGCATGCAAGATGTACTACTGTTTCTTTTTTTCTCAAACAAAAAAAAAAGGAATAAATTTTCCATTCAAATGGCATGTTGCAAATAAAAACACATGGATTCTTACTCTTTTTCACATATATATTTTTAGAATGAATAGTAGTCCTATCTCCTTTTTGTCATTGAAATATGCTAAGCAATAATTTACAAATAACTTTGCATCTCCAAAATGGTCAAAGGCACAAAATCCCGGTCATCACTGCCTGAAACATGGGACCTGTGTTGTTTCTGTTTGTCTATTCTTAAAATCGTACATGCCGGGTTTCATTCGAATGTTAAATCCCCATTCTATCATTCTATAAATTAATGTGTTATCAAATTGATGGATATGTTGTTAAGTGCCTTTGTTTCAGGACTAGTACTAATTATTATATTACAATACAGTTCTATGAAACCTCCTCTCAAACACGTGCAAGTTTCGCATTAAAAATTAAGATCGTATATGACCCTCACGCTTGCACATAAAACCATTTGAATTTATATATACGTGCAAATTGCATTGGATCGTTTGGGACATGTAGCTACAAACACTCGCATATCATCACATGCTAAGGATTCCTAATGATGCCATGCGTTTGATTGCAGCAGAAGCCACGAAAGCCATTACAAACACACCAAACAACATGCTGTACCAAGTTATTATTCAAAACCAGTCACTTTATATAGTTAATTAGCTGCATAAAGTCGATTTATGCACCCGATAAGCAAGAATAGCAAGTCAGGTAAGAATTGAGGAAAGAATGATATATTAACCAATTGATATGAACAGGATTTTGGAGTTAATAGTTAAAATTTCGAACTTTTCTAAAAATTGAGTCCTAACAAGAAAACTTTCATCAATTGAATTAGTCTTATACTAGATGTTGGT
>LTAE01010224.1:0-17171 GCA_001647135.1 Pontederia paniculata
CAAAGCGGACAATTTCATGAATGGGGACGGGGGCATTACAAATGGTATCAGAGCCGGCCTCGCGTGCTCACTTGAACCATGTGGGACCCCTCAACGAGGACGTTGAGCCTCCGAGGGGGGAAGAATGTAATGACCCAAGGCAAAGGACAAGGGATAGTCCCACATGGACAAAACACAGAGGAGGTGATGGGCTTATAAGTGATTGCCTCCCAACCATTCTTGACGCGTTTTAAATCCGTGCGGGCCAAGGGTCCAAAGCGGACAATTTCATGAATGGGGACGGGGCATTACAAATATATATATCCGAACTAAGCTGATTAGCTGAAGCATATTTGTGTTTAAAATATTGGATTGTCTAGTTTATCTTCCTAAATGATATGATTTTTTATTAATGTTTTCTAAATTATTAAAAACATGCATTTGTTCCCTTCAACTATTTTATTTATTCCATTTAGCCTTCATCATTTTATTATTTTTTTAATAAATTAAATAAAAGTGCTAACTACTTAAGTAGTATCATATTATCTATCCATGTTAGATCTTCTATACATAAAAAATTCAGAAACAAAAAAAAATACATCTTACGAAAAGATAGATAATATTATTTTACCTACACAGATAATATCTCAATTATTTTCTATGTTCAATTATTATTTTGATATCTACTATCGTTTAAAATGAAAACATGCACTTTAAAGATAAAATATGCAATTTTACTCTCATTTTGTCTTATCTCAAATGCACTTTTGAAATAATAATAATAATAATAATAAAGAGTAAACAAATAAGTAAAAGAAAATTAATAAAAACTTTGACAGAAGCGGAAAAGAATCGAAAAGTTCAGAGAGTTAAATGAGTGTTTTGGTAATTTAAAAGGCACATGGGAAGGATAAAGAAAGATTATTTTTAAATTTTGTCATGAAAAATTAGTGTACAATTTTAACATAAAATATTCTACTTCACATTTAAGATAAAATATGTGTTTTAGAGATACCTTCATATTTTAAACAATCCTTCTGATTTCTGAACTCCTGCATGGCTTATATTTATATTGCACCTAGATAAATATCGTATTATATAAATGACTACTTTAATAGTTTAAATGTGTTCTGAATATGTGGCCCTACCTACATTGTTAAATAAATCAATATAAGTTTAAAAAAAAAGAGAAAAAGGTGATGACAGTTAAAGTTTCTTGCAAGTTGACATGAAGCACACTTGAGTGCCAACTGGTGATTAAATTATTGGCAATTGTTCTCTTTTCAATTATTTATTTGTTACTTTTTTATTATTATTAGTGGTATTATTATTATTTTTTGAAAAAAATGAAGATACTAATTTCGTAACTAGATAACATCATATTATCTATCTTCTCAATCATAAATATTAAATTAAATGTTCTCTTCTCTATTTTTTATATCCATCATAATTAATATTCTATAATCGAGAAAATAGATAATATAATATTAATTACTTAAGTAAATAGCATATTTATTAAAATATATTATATTATATAAATATAAGTTTAGTATGTATGTTAGGTTTTTATTACTTTCATATCATGTCACTTTGAAAAAAATATCAAAATCCTACCTAATCGAATTAAAAGTTATGGGTCAGCCATTTGACTTTAAAAATTGATCACTAGATCGAGTTATATTTATCATCGAATGGTTTTATTTGGAAATAATAATTTTATTTTTTTCTAGAGATCTATGTGAAATGAAGAAAATGATAGTTTACCAAACAAAAATTGGAAGAGAGAACAAAGATATTTATACGAGTATTTTAATATATTGATATATTTTAAATTATAAACTTGTAAGTAATCATAATGGCCATTATACTGCATAATAAAATTCAGACCATGTTTTTGTCTCCTCGGCGACGAGAAGAGAAGCCAAATCACATCATGACGGCTGCCACGTTCGGTTTGACGAAAAGGGATCGTGAACTGGCCATGTGAATTTGCCTTTAATGATTAATAATTAAGAGAAAAAGGGAATACATATTTAGTAATTTTATTAAGAATTTAATCAAGGCTAATATCGTATTATTTATCATATCAATAAGATAAATTTATAATATTTTTTTAAAAAAGAAAATATCTTATATTCATCATATATTTAACATCTTAGAGTAGATAAAATAAATAGTATGATACTACCTAATTGAATTGATAACATCTTCATTGTTTTTTTTTATTAAATAGATATTTTCTAATAATAATGCATATTATTAGATTGTTTTACTAGGGAAAATTTTAAAAAAAAAAGTCGAAGAACAATATTATTATTATATTCGATTTACCAATGATAAATTTCAAAAAAAATGTGAAAGAGCAAAACTGTGTTACATTGTACTTATTAGGCAAAGAATAATTTTAACTTATGCTATGCACGGATATTATAAAAGATAATATAAATATATGAATTATTCCAACTCAATTATCATAATATATATTTTTCATATTTACAAAAAGTATTTATTTTCTAAAAAATAAATAAACAGTTAATTTACATCGTTTTAAAAATAAAACATATATATTTATTGAATATAATAAAAATTAACAAACATAACTAACATAGTTTCATTTTCATAATTTAATTATTTAAATTTTAATAGTAAAACTTAATAAAAATATGAAGATTAAGATTTATTATTTTTGTAAGTCTAATACTCTCCATTGTTCAATAACTTAAATTCAAATGCAAAATTTTATAAACTACAATGTAAATTAAAATATAATATATTATTAAAATATAAATAAATATGTTGAACGAAAATATTCAGTAATGAATATAAATTTATTATTATTATTTTCACGTAAAAGTATAAATTATTTAATTATGTAAGAATAAATTAATAATAATTTTAACTCAAACACTATATAGTAATACAAATATAACCTAAATAGACATTTAATATAGTTATGAATATTTTTTATATGTATAAACTTATTATTTTGCATCAAAGAATTAGACATTTATAAACACATCATTTTATTTTAAAAAAACAATAATAAAAAAATATAATTTATATTTTATTTGAATTTGTACTCATTTAAAATAAATAATAATTAGCTGATAAATCATAATTTCAAAAATAATTACAAATTATTTATTTCATAAATTTACTTTAAAATAACTGTTATATCTTCGATTGTTTAATTTAGTTCTTAATTGTTAATGTACTCTTTATTTTGAACTATAATTTATTTTTTTATACTTTACTTTAGTTAGAACTCTTTAAAAATAGTAATTATTTTCTTAATTTTATATTTCTCCATGGAAAATATTTTGAAAATATTAATAATTTACTTTTTTAATAATTTATTGAGTTAGGACTTATTTTAAATGATTATTAGTTTAGTGTAAAAATTTGAATTTTCTTAATTACTTTAGTTGGGACTCTTAAATGTTACAAATACTTTTTAATTCCTCTAGGGGAACAAATATTCTAAAAGTAATCATAAATTTAAATTTAGATAGAACTCCTTTATTATAGGTATTTTAGATTATCTAACACATTACAAATATAATAATACTTTAGATGCAAAATTTTCCTATTACTTTTAAGTTTAGATTCTTTTAAAATATTTATTATTTATTTGCCATTTTTAAATAATTGTTAACCTTTTTTGGTGTGAAACGTGAAATAAGACTTGATTACTTATATATATATATATATATATATATATATATATATTCTAACTTTTTTAACCGCGAAATAATTTGGTATATTAGGCTTTTATAGATACATATATTTATAATCATTTTAGGTTTCAATAAAAAATAACTCTAATCATTATATTAAATTAGGATAAAATGGGGGTGCTGCCCACCTTTTGGCAGCACCCTCCGGACTTCTAATTCTATCCATTCGATCATACACGTTAGATCCTAACCACACTTCTTTCTTCTCTTTCTCTAACCTACTTTTTCATTTTTTTTACTTTTTTTTCACCCAACTCTACCCGTCTTTCCCTCCTCCCCCCCAACCACAACTAGATCGAACCTCACCTCTCCTCCCTCTGTGTGCTCTAGATCTTTCTCACCCCTGCCGATCTCTTTCTCCCTTTCCTCCATGGATATTTGCCTTTCATCTCTCTCTCCCTCATTTCTCTCCGTTTCGGTGAGCGTTACCACAAAACATTTTGGACAAAGGATGAGAAATTTGATTCGAGAGTTGGTTCAAATGTGAAGATTCAAAACTTGGGATGCATCTTTTGATTACAAGGTCATAGAAGATGAAATGACAGCAAAACTTTGAAGGGATGAGACTCAACGGAGTATATTTGAAGTTAAAAAAAAAGATTTGGATGCAAAGACATGGGACTTGAGAAACAAGTGATAACAATTAATAGACAAATCTTAAAGTTGTTCATCTTGAGTTTTACTTCATNAGAGAGAGAGAGAGAGAGAGAGAGAGAGAGAGCAGAAATGGGGCCGAGAGGTGGAGGATCCACAATGGAGAGAGAGAGATGTGTGTTGAGGCTGCCGTCTGGTTTGAGAGGGAGGTGAGTTGAGGTTGCTGTCTAGTTTGGGCGAGAGAAAACCTACGATTAGGAAAAAAAAGAAAAAAAGTGCGGCTAGGATCTGATGGGTAATATCCAATGAATGAAATTAAAAATCCGGAGGGTGCTGCCCACTTTTGGGTGCTGCTAAAAAAGTGGGCAGCACCCCCATTTTACTCATTAAATTATAATTTTATTTTATTTTTAACTTACTTGATTTAGAATTTTTTGCAATGGTTACTTTTTCTCTTACTCTTTTTAGTCTTGTTCCGACGGATAATTAATTTCACGGATAGTCAATTTTTATTTTTCTTAAGTTACTTAAATTAAGATTCTTTATAAATATTTTTTTATTTTCTTTTAGACTCTTACTTTTTATAAATAATTAGTCAGTTGAATAAGATGTAATGTGATTCTTAAGTTACTTGAATTATGATTTTTTTATAAATAATTCTCATTTTTTATTATCTTTAGGACTAAACTTTTTTATAAATAATTAATTACTTTAGTTAGGTTTATGTGGTATGATATTAGAAAAATATAAGATAAAATTTTATTCATATTCATAATTAAATTTACAAATAATTTTTTAATAAAATTGTTAAAATTATTTAAAAAAATATGAACGTGACTTGTGGCATAGAGGATTATGGAACATTTATGAATATGACACGTGGCACATGACTATTTTAGTCATGATTATTTTATTTGGGCCAAGTTGAAAGAGTTAATTTTTTTTACGTAAACTCTTTCAACTTGGCCCAACTAAAACAATACATGGATTTTTTTTTCCCAACACATTTGCTTTTATATATCTCCTATAGTTTATAGGGCTCGTTGGTTGAAGGTAATATGTAGATAAAAGAGGAAAAGAAAAAGAAAGTTAATAATTTAATTTCATTTGATTATATTTTTAATAAAAAAATGGATGAAAAGATTCTCTCTATTTATCTATATTTTTTTAAAAAAATTATTTTTCTTTCAACTCAAAATTCAAGCGAAAAAGAGAATAAAAAAATTTAAAACACAATTTTCAGTTTATCCATATATATATTAAATATATAAATACATACATGAGAAATATTTATTCAATACAAAATATATTTTTTTCTCTTTCTTTTAATTATATCATTCTAAAGTTATTCTTTTATTTTTTTTCTCTGTTCCCTTATCCCTACTAATTGTTGAATCAAACATTCAAGGAACAACACACGTAAGTAGATTACAATGAGAAACAATTATTTTCCCACACAAACATTAAATATGTCAAATTTCCCCTTTTAGTCCAGATGTTATCAATCCGAATCCAACCGAAATAAAATGGTGTTAATCGGAAATAAAATTTAGGAAACATAAATTTGTGCAATTTAGGAAATACAAAAAAATTTACTTTCTATATTTTCTAACACAAGAATATATATTTTTTTTCCAAAGGAGTTATTTCTCAAAAGTATTTTTCAGCGAAATAAAATGCTGTCTTGTGTGCAATTTGACTGATATTTCAAAACCGGGAATAATAGAAATTGATTATTATTAACCCCTTCGAATGGCGACATGCACTAAGAAATAAATACGTTAGCTGATAGTTGCAACTAATGAGTATCTCAATAATTAAATTTACTTGACATAATTAATTCATAAAATTATGTTTAAAATATATAAATGTAGTGGTCTCGAATTAATTTTCAAAATTATCATTTGATCAAAGTTCATCTTTTCAGTCGAATCGTTAATAACAATAAAAAACATTTTCCCATTAGTCTTAAATTATAGATTTGTAATTTTTAATCTCTAAATTTATCCCAATAATTCAGTTTTTGCATTAGATTTCACCTAAAATTATATTAAACTATTCTTAATAATTATAAATATCATTTCTACCCTTACTCTCTTATTACAAGAAAATTAAAATAAACTTAACAACATGTGTAATTTTTTTAATAATACTATTTTTAATCATTAAAAATAATGTGCCTCATATTCTTATTTTTTATATATTAAAGAAGAAAGGGTATTTTCAATTTTTTATAATTCTTAAAAGAAGTAGTTAGCAAAATTTTATATGGAGTTTAATGAAATTATTTTAATTCTAAATTGGTACAAGTTTAAGAAATAACATTTAAAATTTTATGTCAATATTAGATATATAAAAAAATTATAATTAGATGCGTTGGAGGAAATAATTTCAAAAATTGTGTGGTTGACGAGGGCGCAACAGCAATTAGTGGAGTTGTCATTTGGTTCAAATCGGCCATGTGACTATGCCTTCAATGGCAAAGTCCTCTCTCGACCCGTTGAGTAGGTGTCACGTAGCCTTCGACCCCACATGCACACGTCATTGTCCTTCCTTTTTAACTTTTGGGACCCAACTAAAAATAAATTACTTAGTTTTTTTTAATAATTTCGAATATATATATATATATATAGTTTCAACAAATATATTATGTTTTAGGTAATATTGACGGCAACACCATTAAATTTTCATTTTAGACTTTGATCAGTTGTCTACAATTACGAATAATTTTATCCTCATATTAATATTTAAGTAATGTTTTAGCCTATTCACTCCTATTGAAATCTTCAATTCTATGTTAATAATAATAATACTAATACTACTACTACTACCAGTAAGGGAGGACACACATATATCCCGGAGATCAGGTGTTTCCCCTACTTTTCGATATATAAAATATATATATATATATACATATACGTATATACTAATAATTATAATTAATAAATAAAATAAATATTAATAAATTATTATAATTATCTAATTGACATAGTGAATAAATAGTCTTTCCTACTACTGTTGTTGCTACTATATCTGATAATTAATGTATATATATATATATAGCAAAAGTGTATTTTATATAATTTTAAGTGGATAATCAGATTTTTCGAATCATGCCTTTAAGTTTTTTTATTTAAAAAATCTATTTTAGGGGCGACTCAAATAGATATTTTATGTTTTTATTCTATAGTTTTTCTTTCCTACGTTTCTAAATATATCAACACTACTGAGAAAAAAAATGGTGATGGGTAACCAGTTGAACCATTAAAAATAAACCAAATAAAATTCTTAACATTTTTACTATTACGATTTAAATTAATTAGACCTCATTAACATTTTGGATATCCATATCCATATCCATTCTAAAAGAAGTACTTAATTCATATGCTTTTATAACCTAAACCACGTCTCAGGATATCATGTTTGATTAACAACAATACTAAACTCTACCTTTAAACTATGACTGCCGACATGAAATAAAAAATTAGAAGCATCAATTAATTAATAAAAAACTATAGTAATAAAAAAATTCATGTCCAATGAAAGATCCTTAACAAAAAAAAACTCCATTTTTTAAATAAGGGAACGAGGCGTTAATTAAAAAATTAGCAGCACGGTTAAAAAAAAGGGACAGCTGTTGCCTGTTGATCAACGTGCGTATATATGGATGGAGCACGTGACGAGTGATTCCAAACGCACGGACGCGTGTCGCCCTTGGAAGCGAGCGGGCGCGCTTACGAGGAGCCACGTTGCACGTGTCACGAGGCTCCGTGTGGGGTTGTGTGCCTCACGTGCTTCTATTCTCAAGGCGCCACGTGGAGTGAGCCCCACGTTCGAACTTTTATTGTCATCACGTAAAAACATAAATTTTAAGGGCGAAAAATTAGACAAATTATTCTTTATTTATGATAAATATATTCTTTCATTAAAGATTATGTCGAATAAAAAGGTAAAAAATAAATATACTTAACTAAAAAGAATTGAGATGAGATGATAACGAGCGTCTTACTAAAGAGAATTGAGATGAAATAGTAATGAACGTTTTCTTTTTAAAAAAAAAATTAAATTCAAATTCTTTAAAGACGTCGTTGGTTGGAGAATAAATATAAATAAATATATACAAAGAATAAATATTTTTATGCATATTTTTATTATTCTTATTCCATCTAACAATTAGATTAATATAATAAAAATATATATTTTTATTATTAAAAATAAATAGTATCAATAATATATATAATAATAAATGACCATGTATTTATTTAATTTATATTTATAAATTTAGTTATATAATGATTATGGTAATATAGTAAATAATCACAATTTGATTACTTAATTATTTAATTAATAAATAATGTTATATAACATAATAATTATTTATAATGTCACATAGTATAATTAATTAAATTTCTAATTATAAACAATTTATGATGGATCATTATAATAAATAATATTAAAAAATATAATAGCATGTGCTTGAAAAAAATAAAATGTGATTAAAAAACAAAAATGCAGGAATATAAGATAATAATGAAAGTTGAAGTAAATTTGAAAAAAATAATAATTTTATGATTTTTTAGATAACTTTTGAGAAAATTGAGATAATCATACTTTTGCTCATTTGGCTATATTCCAAGAACAAGAAAGTATTTCCTTATTTATTCCACAATCAAATAGTCCTTAAGGAGACGTCATTACCTCTTAATATTACCTGGTGATCTATTATCATCTATTAAATTATCAGTAATGTGCATTACTATGTCTACTTTATATAAATAATTCATGTGGTAATTCAGATTATCATATTTACTTATATAAATTATTACTAAATAATATACATCATTTTATCAAAATACCCTTCATATATATTATGAAGTTAAAAATTTTGTATTACTTTAAAATTTATCAATTTAAATTAGGAACTCACAAATTAATAAATTTAAGTAACTAATACCCTTCAAGTTAAAATAATAATAAAATAATCTTTATAATTAATAATAATAATTTATAAAAATATTAGTCTAATTAATAATATTTATAAATAATAATTAGTGCTATATTTTATATTATTATTATTATTATTATTATTATTATTATTATTATTATTATTATTATTTGTGTTGTTGTTATTATTATATAATAATTTATTATTATGTTATATTTTATTTATGAAAAATATAAAAGAGCAAATAGAAAATTTAATATAAATAAAATTACCACTTAGGTGGTAATCTAGATAGATCCCCCACCCCCTCCCCTCAGGTAATGTGGATTACCACTTCATAGACGATGCCTACGAATTAAAATAAGTAAACAGAGTAATCTATTGGACCCAAGTAATTTTAAGTTCAGATTATCAGTAATTTATAAAGATTACCGGGAGGGAAACACCCATTAAATGAATAAAAAGATTTTTATTGTAAATCTTACTCATTATAATTAGGTTGTTCAATTGAAAGCAACATAAATTAGTTAAATATTATGAAATAAAAAATGCTTTCTTCTTATTTATTTAGATAATTATTTTAACAAAAGGGTCTATCTAGTAATTTAGATGAAGTTTTAATATAACAAAAAATATTATCCTTCACTCGTCAAATTAATAGAAAAGATGACATCACTTTTCTTCTTATTAGTATTTTTTACTTGCTTTATTTCGTTGTCTTTTCATCTCAATCTCTTCATCTATCTAATGTGTAATGTGTTTGGATTGACCACAAAGAAAGTAATGGGTGAATGATTTAAAAGATTAAACTTGATCTTCTTGTTTTATTTACATAGAATTTTATCGTAGAGTTTACCATTTCATGATTTGAATAATAGAAAAAAGAAAGTACATATTAACGTATATTCTTATTAAAAAAGAATATCAATATAGAAGCCCCTCCCTTTAATCCTAAAAAAATTATAAGCTAGTTTTACTATATATTTCGGATTAAATTGAGAAAATCCCCTCCCCCCATATATAATAATTTATATTTATAAATTTAATTATTTAATAATTATGAGAATATAGTAAATAATCACTATTTGATTACTTAATTATTTAATTAAAAATAATATATAATATAATATTATTTATACCGTCATATAGTATAAATTAATTAAATTTCTAATTATACATAATTTATGATAGATCATTATAATAAGTAATATTAAAAAATATAATAGCATGTGTATGAAAATAAAAAATAAAGTGTGATTAAAAAATAAAAAAAATGATGGAATATAAGATATTACATCACTTGAGAAGAATAAGAAAGTTGGAGTAAATGTAAAAAAAAATAGTGATTTTATGATTTTCTAGATAGTTTTTTTAAAAAAATTGAGATAATCCTTTTTTTGCTCATTTGGCTATATTTCAAGAATAAGAAGATATTTTCTTATTTATTAGGCAATCAAACGACCCCCAGATGAATAAAATTTTTTTATTGTAAATCTTACTGGGTGTTCAATTCGAAGCTATACAAATTAAATAAATATTATAAAAAAAATATTTTCTTATATTTATTTAGATAATTATTTTTTTTAACAAAAGAGACTATCTATAATTTGGATGAAGTTTTAATATAACAAAAAATATTATCCTTCACTCCTCGTCAAATTAATAGAAAAAGCAACATTACTCTTTTTTTTTTATTTTTTCCTTACTTTCTTTCGTTGTCTTTTCATCTCAATCTCTTCATCTATCCAATGTGTAATGTGTTTGGATTGACCACAAATAAAGCAATGGGTGAATGATTTAAAAGATTAAACTTGATCTTCTTGTTTCATTTACATAGAATTTTATTGTAGAGTTTACTATTTCATTATTTGAATAATAGAAAAAAAATACATATTGACGTATATTCTTATTCAAAAAGAATATTAATATAAAAGCCCCTCCCTTTAACCCTAAAAAGATTATAAGCTACTTTTACTATATATTTTGGGTTAAATTGAGAGAAATCCCCTCCCCCCACCCCCATATGTCACTCCAACCTTCCTCTATCCAATTAAATATGTACTTAATGGAATATATGCGGGCCTATTAATATAACGTCGTGAAAACTTTAACAAAACAAAAAAAAATCTTCTCTTATTGATGTGCATAATGATATATTAAATAATAAGATCGACGTGTAAATTAAAAAAAACTCAGTACTAGATTTTTTATGCATCATATATATATTTTATTAATATTCAAAGTCACTTTATCCAATATATTAATCCTAACACAAACTAAATATACAACCCACAAAATTTTAAATCATGCGGTATTGATCATATATCATGATACCGCATGCTTAATTTTTTTTCCGTTTACTTATAGTGGCAACAACTTTAAGAAATGTTTTTTTTAGCTTGAACAACGTTAGAGAGAGTTGATTGGAATTTTATAAACATTTTAAGATATTTATAATTCATTTTGGTGTAACAAGGTATTAGATATATCTTATTTGAAAAGACACTAAATATATAGTGTTTTATATTACATGCATCGTCAAATATGATAAAATAGAACTATATAGAAAACTTATATAGAAAAATTGCTACTTAGGATATAATAATTTGGTTAGGTATACGTCTACGTTACGCATAGATATGTATTATTAATTATTATCAAAGAGTTGAACTATATATGATCTAGTTTTTTTGTTTCCATAGAGATAAGTTCTTCCTTCAGTGCCATATCGATCGAAATGATAAAACTTTAATCTAAAGTGGATTCCGAACCATGGAAACAAAACGGATACGCATGTATATATACAAAAGACATTCATTTAGATAATCTTATTGGTACAAGTAACGTTTTAGGTATATATATAGCTCTTACTATACATACCATACGCAAAATTAAGATATATAGGATATCTTCAGAGGATGACATATATAGGATACCTTCACAGTGCGTATATGTCGACTATATATATATAGTTTTAACGCTCCAAATCAATTGCTCTCACCGTGAGATCAAAATTCTTGCTCGCACCCTAATATTCCTCATATATATATATATATATATATATATATATATAATTGATTTTGACCTTAAAATTAAATTAATTGAATATCCACACATAGGACATATACAGCACCAAAACTTCCGGTGCGTGTGATTCAAAGTTAGCAAAACCTTCTCCTTATGGCATATGACCGATCCGTTCTCATGCAAGCTCTTTGATTCGTATAGTGCGAACTCAACTTGAGTTGCATGTTGCATCCGTGCGTAATACCGACAGGAAAAAGCGATTCCAATTGCGAAAAGGATAAGATCATAAGATGTAAGAGAGAGAGAGAGAGAGAGAGAGAGAGAGAGAGAGAGAGAGAGAGAGAGACGTGCTTTGCCGACGAATCTAAATTAATTTGGCCGATCGATTGGAGAAACATACATCGATTGCATGTGTGTTATTCCTCCACTTGTCGACAAAATAAAACGAGCACTTAAAAATTGAAACTAAAGGACGGAATCGATTGATCTAACAAGTAATTCATGTACTTGTCAACAAATCAAAAGAACGCTTAGAAGTTAAAATTAAAGGACGACATCGATCTAAATATATTCCTTTTTCTTGTTTTTTTTTTTTGCATCGAAGGCCTCGTGAGCAAAAAATAAATACATAAGGTTATTTGCACAATAGTTTAAAAGCTTAAATAATTTCTTATCTACGTTTTCAAATTTGATCATATGATTCTAATAAGTCAATGATATATATGAGTATGACCCTGTCCCTACTAATTAATTGATTTCAAAGCTTATTATCTAGTTACATAATATAGCATTCAGTTTATATAATTGACACCGGTAATATTTCTCTTTTACTTTTGACTTATTTGGCTGATCTCTCATTTTTTGAGGTATTGGGGAGATGCATTTGTGTCGTCGTATAATGCTTATTTGATAAGTTTACACTTTCAACAATAACACTTTCTATCCATCCATCCATCCATCCATCCATCTTGTGACATAAAAAAAACAAATTATACAAATTAATATTTAGCAATATTCCAAAACACGAATGCACGATCGCCGGGCCTAATAACTCATTAAGCTTTGAGTAATGCAATTTGAGATCATATAGCTAAAAAGATAAAATTCTTCCAACAATAAATGTGGCCTCCACTGATCAGCTCCCTCTTTCCTAGCTTTTGCTCATGTTTCGCGTCTTCTTTTAACTTGTTGGTCTTGCCATATTGCCATTCAAGAGGGAGACAACACATAAAGCATTGAAGGAACCTAATCTAACAAATATCATTGAAGGAGTGGGCTCGGTGCAAGCGGAAAATAATAATAATAATAATAATAATAATAATAATAATAATAATAATAAATAATAATAATAATAATAATAATAATAATAATAATAATAATAATAATAATAATAATAATAATAATAATAATAATAATAATAATAATAATAATAATAATAATAATAATAATAATAATAATAATAATAATAATAATAATAGGTCACGTCACTATCTTACGTACATAGAATAGTTAAGACTTTAAGACAGTACGTGGTTGAGGCATAAATGTTGACATTAGTGTTTATTTTTCATTTATTGTCATTTTTTTCAAAATATATTATTTAATTTTTAAATGTAAAAATAAGGACGACCATGTAATTTCATGGGCGAATGGTGGAGCTACTTGTCCTCAATTTTTATTCCTTTGGAATGATGTCTTTTAGATACAGCTGTTATCCAAATATTTTTTTAACTAAACAAAACTTAGTCTCTCAATATTAAAGTTCAATACAATTCATTATCTTTTGGTTGCTTTTAATTTAATTTAGATCACATTGGATCACACGTTTAATTATGATAATTGAAGAAAATAATTTGTTTACCAAGTTATAATTGAATGAAAGGGAAAGGAAGTGGAGGAGAAGGTAATGGGAGGGAAGATAATTAAGAGTAAAATTTTTTATCTTCAAGTCAATCCTAATCTAAAAATAGTTTTTTAGTTAATTAGAAAAGAAATGAAGATTAATTTTTAACTTTTTCTCTAAAAAAAATTCTTATCCAAATAAGAATAATTTTATTCTTTCCTTTGTTATCTTTCTTTTTTTTTAATTCAAACACACCCTAAATGATTTAATTTTGTTAATACTCTTTCAAGAATAATTTTTTTCTTGATTATTGAGAAATATGTCAGTAGATGTCTTTTCTCCGTTGAAAAATAAAGTTGATCCATGGCAAGTCAATTGAAGGCCATTAATGGGATGACATCTGACTGCACGTAAAAAAAAAGGTACCGACTGGATTATATATAGTTGTCTCTAAGTATTGATTTGGTAATACTTTTAGGTGACATTGATGAGTGCATTATTTTTTTTCTCGGTCATAAAGTGCCTAAATAATTTGAGGATTAGTTAACTCATAAGTTGAACGAGTTAGTTTTGTGATTTAATAAGTATATATCATTACTGACCTACTTCAACTTTCATTACATTATAAAATTTTCTAAAGTAGTAGGATATTTGACAATTATTTTCAAATACTTTCTGTCCGAGAGGGGTCCAAATTAAAATTCAAACACTTTGTGGAGAATATCATGTGGCACCTACCAAAAACTATGTCAATTTATTATAATATTTAATGATTAATTGACCTATCAACCTGATGAAAACAAAAATATAATATGTAACATTAACATGAACTAATTAACCGAAAAAAAAAGAAACCCAATTGCATCAGTTGATGAACTTGACCTATCTACTGATGCATATATTGACCATGATAAATTAGTGAAACCAAACGCCAACTATCCATGTACAAAAGAAAATAACAAAACAAAGAAAAATAGACATAAAAGCAATTGACATAAAAAAAATTGACAAAAAGAAAAAAAAAGTTATAGGCACCTTGATTTTAACTTTTTATATATCTTAAGAAAAGCAAAAAAAGAATATAGACATAAAAAAATGACGTTGAATAGAATTCATTTCAGTCTTTAAATGGTTCCTGTATTATCTTGTGTTTTTACTGTAAGCATAAAATGCAATTAACATATAACCAGTAGAATTCCTCAACTATATCATTTGTTTGACTTGTCGTTTTTCTACTTTATTGTATTTTTTTGTCGAGAAAATGTTTTCCATTAGATACAAGCGAGTGACGATAGACAAAAGATTAAAGGGAGAATCATAAACAACTTTAGACGACACTTTAAAAAAATGATATTTTCATGCGATATATGATATCATGCATTATTTTACAAGAAAAAGACATCTTATATAATCATGGGCATCAATCATTGTAACCCTACTTGAGCTATGGAGAAATCTGTGTTTCTGCACAGCATCCTAATGAACTTGATCAGAATGCGGGAAAAGTAGAAATAGAAGTTTCAGAAATCTGACTTCAAAACAAAGTTAATCACAATGTTTGAAATTTGAATATTGATGGAATAAACAATACATTACACAATGACCATTTTATCTATATATTTCTCACCATATAACATTTAACAATTTTATCCAATAATAAAGCCACAATCCTATATATAGCCCACAAGGAGCCCTTTCTGTTGTTTTATGCCTAATAATGGTAGAATAAATTGATGAAGTAAGATCATGAGAAAAAAATCATTTTTCTATCATGGTGACCATCCTTCGTTTCTATAACCTAATTGCGGAACTTGTAAGTGGTTCGCTAGCTTCAAGTAGTTCATTGGTCAGGCCTGTAAAGACGATGCTATCCGTCTCTAAAGGTTTGAATTTGAGGAGAGCCGAAGGTACCAGGTCTTCGTCTTCAATTGTGCCCGCTTTGTTTCCAGGTTGCGGGAAAGGAATCACCCTCAGCTTGGGGAAAGAAGGAATGAGGAGCTCAAACTCCAAAATTGGCTGCTTCAAGGCACCACTGACAAACTACAAAATCGATAAAATAGTTATTAGCTTACCAACAAAAGCACATTTCAGATTTATAAAATCCTACTTACATTTGGAAAAAGATAGATATAAGATCCCCTAAGCATATGAGTAGGTATATATCACTGTAGTGTTATCTTTACTACCAATTGTATTAATGACAATGATGTGAAGCTCATCTCTCCAGAAGTTACATCGTAAGGGCAGGCAGACTTTCAGTGCATCTGATTGTTCGTGTGAGATCAAGTTTTTAATATTTCTATGCCTTTTTAATCATATAAAATTAGACTATCGTATACCATTTAGCTGAGAGGCTAAGAAGGTTGAGACAAGAACCCCAGGTAAATGAACAAGCTAACAGTAGAATCAACATATTACATCTCTCTTAAAAGAAACATTAAATCTTAGGGTTACCGACATGTATTAGCCAATTCTCACGGATCAGCAAGTAGCAAGAATGAACCAAAATGATTCAACTATATACGCATGTTGGTGGTAAAGATTCGATATGGTCCAGACATCTCTGAGATGCATTCCTTGCACATAAGGGACTAGCCACTTGACACTTTAAGCCTCAAGTAGACTCTATGTTTATATTTTGACAAACCTGAAAAACTTCCCCAAACCAGACATATCAAACTAGCCCTTTCTTGGAAGGGGGAAAAGGGTGGCTAATCAGTCTTGTTAGTCATCCATGTATCCTATAAGTAAAACTTTAATTAAATTATCGAAGGGAAAAGGTAAAATATGACTGCTGTATCTTTCTGCTTGTTAAGATGATACCTAGAATTCTTCAATCAAATTAGTCCAGGAGACCCATGTTGTATGTAGTATGACGCAGAGGGATTGCGGAAGATGGGCGTAGGCGGGCAATGATGGTGATAAGGCGAGGTGAACGACGAACAAACAATCTCGGAATCCACCGAGAACCTTGAAATCCATCAAAAATGTCGATCTGCAAGTCGTCTGCTTCAATTTGATAAGAAAAATAATTGCTCTGGAATCC
>LTAE01010227.1:0-17169 GCA_001647135.1 Pontederia paniculata
CAACATTATTTGAGTTTCACAATGTTCATTAGCAAGTAGGGTTTGAAATGATTCCCATGTCCCGGTTGTTTTCTCTATTTGAGTGCTCCGATCTAGCTCTATATTGATTCTCTTTCTGTTTATCTAAATATCTAAAAGACCAAAAACATTAGTTTACCTTTCTTTTCAGATTTTAGTCTTAGTTTACTTAAATTTCTGCACAAAAGATATTTCTTCTTGATTTCGGTTTGTGGTAGAATAGAGTATTGAACTGTGAATTTCTGATTTCCCTGTGGATTCGACCCTAAAATACTACAAGGATAACCGTATACTTGCGGTTGGAGTTGTCTATTTAGGTTTATTTTTAAAACTTGTTGATATTCTGTTTTTCTGTCTAGGTGCCCCCAGGTTCAGAAAACCTAGTGCCATCTGTATTTTGAATACACACATTTCTTTACTCATCACAATTATTCTTGAAAGACAAACAAAAGAGATCCATGAAGATTTATTTGAAAGTTTCTTTAGATACCAAGACTTGTACTTCTTTTTAATTTTTTTGTCTAGAAGTTCCATTTAAGATTAAGTTTGAGGATAGTGGAAATACTTTTTTTAGTTTTTTCTATTTGTCTTTTGTGTTCCATAATGAAAGGTAATGTTATGAATGTTTACAATATGAACTATATTTTGTAATAATTTTCTATATATAAAAGTATTCTTAATTTTGTTCTATATGATTTGTAATTAAAGATATAATGAAATGGCGTATTTTGTAGCAATATTAAATTAAAAATTAAATATGTCAAGAAATAATTAAATGTGCTAAGGATGCATGTCATAAGAGGGTCGGCTCGAAATATTTGATCTTAGGTGCATTATATATTTTAATGAACAGAGTTATGATTTGTATAAAAATATGTTAATGATGACAAAGTTGGACAAATACAAACTCTAAATGAACTTTGGTCATTAAAAAATTTTCAATGCCATAAATTTGGCCGCTAAAACATTTTAACGACGAGAAAATTGATGGTCGTAGAAACTCAATAACGATCATCTAGATTATTCCGCCATTATTGATCTTTAACGGTGGAACATATAACGACGAGTGATGACAAGAATTTATGGTCGTTAATAACATTTAACGCCCGGATTTTAATCACTAACGATCATTATTCCTTTTGTTAAAGGGCCTTTTTCTTGTAGTGCAGGATCACTAGATATCAACAATATTTCGAACACTCAAAATATAAGGAGTGAATGTCCATAGTCTGTGACCAAACTGATACTTAACAACTTATCATTCACTACCCGAGGTTCTCTATAGTTCCATTTAGGGTGGACATCTATAAGAAGATAGAATGAAAAGATCATCATGTACATGTTGTGCAACACAATTAATTTACAACTCCATTGATCAGTGATACTTGCATAGACAAGTCACCAATAAGCTGAGTTGTTCATCAAATTCCTAAGTCCAACATCTCAATTTCTCTCTTTAGCATATTAAATCTATCTCCTCCCAAGGGTTTTATAAATATATCAACTAGTTGTTTCTTAGTTGGAACTTGTTCTATAGAGATGGTTTTGAGTGACACAAGTTCTCAAATGAAGTGATATCTCAAATCAATGTGCTTAGCCCTAAAATGTTGCACAAGATTCTTAGGCATCTCGATTGCACTAGTGTTATCAAATTTTAATGGCATAGCGTCACAAGTTATAGCATAGTCCAGAAGTTGTTGTTTCATCCATAATAACTGTGCACATACACTTCCAACAGCTATGTATTCAACTTCAGCTGTGGAAAGATCAATTGAATTTTGCTTCTTGATGGCCCACGATATTAGTGAACTGCCAAGAAAACAGCATATGCTACTAGTACTCTTTCTATCTATTCTACATCCAGCAAAGTCTGAATCAGAATAAGCATGAAGGTCAAAAAGATAATTTCTATCATACCATAATCCTAAGTTGCGAGTGTTCTTAAAATATCTCAGAATTCTTTTGGTGGCCACTAGGTGAGATTTCTTAGGTTAGCTTGAAACCTAGCACATAGGCACACACTGAACATGATATCTGGCCTAGACGCAGTTAAGTATAGGAAACTCTCAATCATACCTCAGTATAGCTTCTTATCTACACTCTTGCCTTTTTCCATCACTATCAAGTTTAGTAAGAGTACTATAGAAGTGGAGCTGGGTTTGCAATCATCCGTTGTAAATCTCTTAAGCAGCTCCTTTATATACTTCCTTGGTTTAGAAAAATTCCATCCTTAGATTATTTTACTTGAAAACCAAGAAAGTAAGTTAACTCTCTTACGAGACTCATCTCAAACTCTTTGCGCATGAGAGTTTTAAATTCTTTACACATTTGAAAATTTATGGATCCATAGATAATATCATCAACATATATGTGCACAACTAATATATCATTCCCAAGACGCTTCAAGAACAGAGTTGTGTCTACCTTTCCATTTGAAAACTCATTTTCAAGAAGAAATGAGCTTAATCTCTCATACCAAGTTCTAGGAGTTCGTTTTAACCCATATAGTGCCTTAGAGAGCTTAAACACATGATCTGAGTGTTTTGAGCTCTCAAAACTTGGAGGTTGTTCAACATAAACTTCCTCACTAATATATCCATTTAGGAAGGCTGAGACATCCATTTGAAATAACTTGAAATTCTTGAAGCAAACAAATGCTAAAAGAATTAGAATTGCTTCCAAACGAGCAACTGGTGCAAAAGCCTCATCAAAGTCAATCCCTTCAACTTGAGAGTAACCTTTTGCAACAAGTCTTGCCTTGTTCCTCACAACAGCTCCAGTTTCATCTAGTTTGCTTCTAAATACCCATTTGGTTCCAACTATGGGATGATCCTTAGGTCTTTTAATCAAATATTAAACTTAATTTCTCTCAAAGTTATTTAGCTCCTCATGCATTGCATTTATCCAGTTTGGATCCTCCAATGCATCATCTATAGTTTTGGATTCTATTTGAGATAAAAAGGTAGAAAAGGCACAAAAGTTTCTTAATGACTTTCTTGTTCTCACACCTTCATTTATGTCACCAGTAATATTGTCTAAGGGGTGTGAGGGTACTTGTCTCCAATCATTGTGCTCAATAGGAGGCAATTCTACCTCTGTATCAATTCCTTGTGGGTTTTTCTCATTCACAACATCATTTTCATCATTTGTGATTTCAATATATTGGGGATCCTCCTCCTTATGATTCAGATCATCTAGGTCATGGTCATTCTTATTGTCTTTATCTATGATCTTAATTTTTTCAAGCTGATCAATGACATTGTTAATTTCATTGAAAGTGACATGTATTGATTCCTCAACTACTAGTATTCTCTTATTATACACCCTATATGCTTTGCTAAGATTTGAATATCCTTGAAAGGGTGCATCATCACTCTTCTCATCAATTTTTTTTAGTTTATCCAAGGTTCTTAAAACAAAGCATTTACAACCAAATACTCTAAAGTATGGGATATTTGGTTTTCCGCCATATAAAATTTCAAAACAAGTTTTCTTTTCTAAAGATCTAATCAATATCCTGTTTCGAATATAAGGTATTAACAGCTTCTGCCCAGAAAGTATTTGGGCAACTTGCTCTCACTTAGCAAAGTCCTAGCCATCTAAATTAGAATCATATTTTTCCTCTCAACAACTCCATTTTGCTGTGGAATTCTTGATGTTGAGACTTGATGAAAATTTTCATTATTCTTACAGAATTCTTCAAACCTTAAATTTTTAAACTCACATCCATGATCACTCCAGATCGTGAAGATTAAATTTAGTTCATTTTAAACTCTTCTTGCAAAGATAGTAAACTCATCAAAAGTTTCATGCTTACGTGCAAGAAACAAAGTCCAAGTGAATATAGAATAGTCATTTACAATCACACACACATATTTCTTACCATCAAGACTGGTGGTACATATTGGATCAAACAAATCAAGATGTATTAATTGTAGAGGTCTATTTATAGAGATTTTATTTTTTGATTTAAAAGATGTCCTATGTTATTTGCCCAATTGACATGAAGAACAAATAGCATTTTTCACAAATTTGGTTTTGGGCAAACCTCTAGCAAGTTTATATTTCATTAATTTATTCATGGCCTTATAGTTTAAGTGTCCTAATCTTCTATGTCATAATTCTATTTCATCATGCATAACATTTAAGCATTTGTGGTTAGGCAAATCATCAAAGTAAATCACATACACATTTTGATGCCTAAACCCCATATGCAAAACTTTTTCATTCTTATCACATATCAAGCATTTATTTTGTTCGAACTTAACAATGTAGTCTTTGTCACAAAGTTGACTAATACTTAGCAGGTTATGTTTTAAGTTTTCTACTAGTCATACATCTTCTATAACTACGTTACCGAGTTTTCAAATGTTATACTTACCAAGGATTTTCCCTTGGTTGTTATCCCCAAAGGTGACTTTTCCATCTTGTGTTCTTGTTATGCTCAGAAAATTTTCTTCATTTTCAGTCATATGTCTTGAGCAGCCACTGTCCAAGTACCATCTTTTTAATTTTCATTTGATCCTTTTGGTACCCTACAAGAACAACACATAATTTATATTTTTGGTACCCAAAATACTTTAAGTCCATAAGTGTTAGTTTTAAGGATCCCCTTAGGAACTCATACTTGTCTAACATTAGCATAAAGACTTCTCCTAGCATGCATTCGAAATTGTAGTGTCCTAAATGACCACAATAAAAGCAGGTAACATTTTTCAATATGGTTTCCTAAAGTCATGATAAGCATGGATATTTCGGTTGTGTGCATGTGAATAAGATAAAGGCTGATTTGTATGCATGACGTCAGGTCTACTCAAATTCCTGTTTACATGCAAAGGAGTGACATAAGAGTAGGAATGTACAAAGCTATTTCTAGGAGCATGCATGTGGGAGGATTTTGTGGCTTTCTTGTACATAAAAGCATAATTCTTTTGTCTAGGTTTGAATGTAGTCTTTCTGTTTATAATATTAGCATTTTTCATTGACGAAGACATATCACTTGTATGGACAGACTTAGCATGAGACTTTGTAAGAGCATTTACATTCTTATTCATGCAAGTTGATATACAAGAAGTAGAGGAACTAGACAAGTTTGAATCAAAAGGATGTGAGGCTTTCACAAATGTAGTTTCTTGAGGCATATAATCACTAAAAGAGTCAAAGCCTAATACTTTCTTATTCAAAGGACTCTTATGTTGGGACAACATTACATCAAGCATCTCCCCACCATAAGAGAAGGTTTCAAACTTACTTTTAACATTAAGCACTTCTAGCTTCAAAGAACTAATAGTGTCAACAATGCTTTTCTAAGTTATCATTGTCTGCTAACACCTTAGCATTCAAATCAGAAATTTGTTTTTCAAAGACAACATTATTCTCTTTTAGTTTATCATTTTCTAGCACAAGGTTATCATTTTTCTTCTTCAAGATTGAATACTTTCTAATCATAATGTTGATCTCTTTATGCATATCAAACATGATATCTTCCTCACACTCATCTTCATCATTATCACCATCACTATTATCACTATCATTTGTATGAAGAGAGGATACATCATCATTTTCCATGAGGTACAACAGTGTTTTTTCCTCCTTTTTTGAGGTTGTCCCTTCAGCTTCACTATCTTCATCACTTGAGTCATCCCAAGTGACTTTGAGCGCCTTCTTCTTTTTGTAGTATGAGGAGCCTTTCACTTTGCTCTTCTTGTTCAAGACTAGACATTCACTCTTGTAGTGTCCAAGTTGTTGCACTCATAGCACTTAATCTTGGACTTGTTAGTGGGTCCCTTCTTCTTTGAGTCTCCCTTCTTCTTGGAGAGCTCCATGAACTTACTGAGACTTTTCGCATAAAGGGCCAGTTTCTCTTCATTGAAATCTTCATCACTAACATCAGATTCTTCATGCTCATCTTCATTCTCAATCTTCTTAGATTTCAAAGCTAAGGCCTTCCTTCTCGAACTTGCTTCTTCTTTCTCTTCTTCAAGTGACATCTCATAAGTCAACAGAGATCCTATGAGGTCGTCGAAGTCAAGCTTGTTCAGATCATATTGTCCCTCGACCACAGTCCTCTTCATGTGCCATTTCAGTGTGAGGGACCTGAGAAACTTCTTCACTTTTTGACCATTAGATCTTCGATCCCCCAAAGCGACTAACCCATTCACCACATCATTAAAATAAACTAACATGCTATTTACAAATTTATCATGTTTAATTTTAAAAGAACCATATTGGTGATTTAGAATACGGTTTTGATTTCTTTACTTTTTATGTTCCTTCATGAGTAATGACCAGTTTTTTTTTTCAGATTTCATTTGCACTAGTGCAAGAAGAAATTCTATTAAAATCGGTTTGGTCTAGTGCACAAAAGAAACTATTTTTAGCTTTCCAATCTAATTTAATTAGGTTCTTAATTGTAGAATCATACTCACTACTAGGTATAGAAACATGAACATCATTTACTACTCTAGTGGGCAAGTCAAAACCATTTTGAATGACATCTCAGATGTCACTGTCCATGGAACACACATAAGCTTGCAGTCTAATCTTTCAATGAGAAGTTAGATGCATTAAAATGGGAGGCCTAGAGGTGGATTGTCCTTCACCTAGGGTAAAACTATGTGATGTCATTGTAGCTCTAGATTGTTAAGTCTATACGAGATTTGTAAATAGATACAAATTTATGAGCAACGTAAGCTCTGATATCAATAGTAGGAACTAGATGGCACCAAGAGGGGGTGAATTGGTGTATTAAAATCTTTTGCTCTAAATGATGTTTATGAAGTGGAAATAATCACAAAATAATTGCAAGTAAAACTAGATGTGAATAAGGAAACAAACATAACAGATTTGTTGATGAGGTTCAGTCGAGCTCTTGGCCTACGTCCCCACTTTGATCTTCTCAAATTCAAGACCTCCGGAGATCACTAGCTTTCCTTTTTCAAGGGCAAAGGCTCCTTACAACTTCTTTCTCCTTTCTTTATTTCGAGGGCAAGGAGAGAACATCTTACAATTGAGCTCACTCTTGAACACTCAATTTACTCTCTTCTCCTCTGGATTCTCACTAGAATGCTCAGAAGGAGGAAATAAGGGTTGTCACTCAAGCTTACAAGTTCTCACTAATAAAATTTGCAAAAGTTAGTTCCCAAGACTCTTGGTACTTAGTAATATACTCTTACACAAACGTCTAATCTCTATCTCTCAGAAACTAGCCGTTAATGCAAGTATAATACTCTTCACCTACTCCTCGGTCGACAACTTCTACTTCATCAGGGACCGCTACTCTGGTGAGTTCATCCGTTAATCTACCATCTGGTGCTTAGGTCGTCCACCATTCACCTTCGAACGTCCGCAGTCACGGGCTTCAGCCATAGTTCCTTCTTTTAGCTTCCTTCAAGTTTCTTCTCACGCTCCTTCAGTCGCCCACTGATTGATCACCAATCCTTTGGTCGACCTATCTTGAACTCTTTTTCCCAACCATTCTTTTGTCGTTCGCTTCTTTTTCTTAAAGACCTTGGGCGACCACTGCTCTTTCTTCTGACTTGCTTTGGCCGCCTGCTGATTCTTTGTTGAGTACCTAGGGCGTCCTATCTTCATCTTCCATAGTCTTTGGTCGTCCCCTCATCCCATGCTGAGTACTCTGGACGACATCTTCTTTTCTTCTAATATACTTCGATTGTCCACTGATGCTATCCAGTTACTTCAATGACCTCTTCTTTCTTCCCCTGAACATCTTTGGTCGTTCATTGCTTCCACACTGAAGAGTTTGGACGACCTCTCTTGTTCTCTTGAAGTCATCGATCGTCCACTGATTCTTCACTGAACGTTTTGGACGATCTCTCTTGACTTCACTTCATCTTATGCACTTCTCTGATCACCCACTAATTTCATACGGAATGCTTCGGACGATCCTTCCTCTTCAACTGAAGTCATTCGGTCGCCCATTGATTCCAAACTAAATGCTTCGAACAAACTTTCCTTTTCAACTAAAGTCCTTCGGTCGTCCATTGGTTCCAGACTGAATTCTTCGGACGATCTTTCCTGACTTCACAACTCCTCTACTTTTCTTCTAAGTACTTCGGTCGTCCACTGCTTCTACTCTGAAAACCTCGGACGACCTTTCTTGCTTCGATACTTTACTTCAGACTCCTTCGGTCGTCCACTGATCTCATACTGATCACTTCGGACAACCTTTACTCTTCATTTGGAGTACTTCAGTCGTCCACTATTTCTACTCTAAAATCTTCGGACGAACTTTCTTGCCTTCACCTCAAAACAACTTCACTTAACCTCTTCATAGGGTGTCCACTCAACCTTGGTTTCAACCTGTACTATTGACTTTGAACCTTCGATCGCCCACTTCTTTTCACTCGTACACACCGGGCGACCATTCCTGCTTAAGTCTATCTTCAATCGTCCAATCTTCATCCTCGATCGATCATTCAGTACTTAGCTTCATATCTTGAGTCTCTGCTCCTTACTTCAGTCGTCCACTTTTAATTCTTGGGGCGACCTTTCTTCACTTAGGATTTTTTCTTCACTCTTCTCTCTACATAGGTTGTTTGTTCCTCATCCTCTGGACGACCTCTATTTGTCAGAAGTAAAAATCCTATCTCCTTAACACCAAATCAAAAATCATTAGTACAAACTATGCTTCCTCATCAATTTGTGATCATCAAAACAATCTCGGGATCCTAGATTCAACACATCTATCACTAGTAACAACAAGTTAGGGACATTTGTGCGATGTCATTGTTTTTTACTTTTTAGTTAATTTTAACGACGATCTGAATGATAGATTCGTGCTAAACACATAATGATGACAACATTAACAATAGTTTAGTGACTACAAGATTATTATCATTGGGACTATTGACACTCGGGCTTATCGACGTCTTAGTGATGGATTGTGGTTGTCGTTAATCCTGTGTCCTAAAACTTCCCAGCCCCTTTAGTTTTTTTTTTCATTTCGATCAATCAACTCGTCGTCACCTACGTCTTTTCCAACATTGTACTTCTAATGGACCATCGTGCATCAGCTCTCTAGCATCTGATATCTGTAGGATGGCACCAAGAGGGGGGTGAATTTGTGTATTAAATTTTTTTCGATTTTACTCTTGTTAAACTAGGTTTAGTTATATCAGCGGAAGCATACATATGCAAATATAAACAAGTAGAGAAGAAGAGTAAAGAAAAACAAACGAGCAAACAAACACAAGGTTTGTTGATGAGGTTCGGCCGAACTCCTAGCCTACGTCCCCGTTCCTGTCTTCTCGAACTCGAGATCTCCGGAGATTACTAAACTCCTTCTTCAAGGTGAAGGCACCCTTACAACTTCTCCTTTCTTTCTCGAGGACAAGGAGACAACCTCTTACAAGTTCTCTCAGAACTCACTATCCCTTCTATCCTGGATTCTTCACTCGAATCGCAGAAGGGGAACTAAGGCTTTCTCGCTCAAGTTCTCACTAGCCAACTAGCTTTAGTTTCACCAAGCTCGCTTCCCAAGACTCTTGGGATTACAATATATACTTTTCCGTAACGACATAATTCTCTCACTCAGAAAACTAGTCGGTAATGCAAGTACAGTACCTTCACCTACTCTTCTGTCGCTCACAGCTCCTGCCTCGATCGACCACTGCTCTAGTGAAGTCTCCACTTGAACTGTCGCCTGGTGCTTCGGCTGTCCACCGCTCACCCTCGGGCATCCGTAGTTCCAAGTGCTGAAGCCTTTGTCCCTTAGTCAAGCTCCTTCGGTCGTTCGCCAATCCTTTAGGCTTCCAATCTCGACATGAGTACCCTTCTTCAACTGATCTCTGATCGCCCGCTGATTCCACTTCAGCCTCCTGGACTCCACTCTCCAGTTGAAAAATGCGGTCAAGCTCCTTCGGTCGCCCGCGCTTCACCTTGGATGACCCTTCTTGACCTCTTCCAACTTTCACTCATCTCTGGTCGCCTGCTGATTGCACTTCAATCACTTCGGATGTCCATTCTCGAGTGAAGTCATCTTTCAAGCTCCTTTGGTCGTTCGCTGCTCCTGCGATCGCTCGATTTGACACTGCATCACCTCCTTCAACTACTCTGGTCGCCCACTGACGTCAACTTCCGGAGTTGAAGGCCTTCGTCAAGTTCCTTCGGTCACCTGCTCTTCACCACCAGTCAACCGACTTGAGTTGTGCCATAACCTCTGGCACACCTGTGGTCGTCCACTTATCCTCCCTGAATCCTTCGGGCGTCCACTACTCCTCCTTGTGGATACCTCAGGCGTCCGCTCATTCCACCTTGAGATCCTCGGACGTCCACTTTCTCTCCTGTCAGTGCTTTGGATGTCCGCTCTCTTCCTAATGAGATCCTCGGACGTGCACCAAAACTTCCTCTGACAGAGTTTGGACACCCGCGTTTCATCTCCGTTGAAATCTCCGGACGTACTCTTCTCCTCCTGACATTCTCAGAACGTCCTCTGACAGCTCGTCAGATTCTTTGGACGTCCACTCTTCTCCTGTCAGATACCTTGATCGACCGCTGCTCTGTCGCTTCAGCCTTCAGACAACCTCTGACTCTTCATGGGTCCTCCGCTCATCCCGCGATCGTCCGATCTTCTGCCTCCATCAGTTCTGACAAACTCTTGGTCATCCGCTAGTCTTCTCACCAAGACCTGGATGACCTTTGTCTCCACTCTATATCCATCGGTCGTCCGCCCGCCACCTTCGGTCGACCGTTCCCCTTTTTTTCATCAGCTTTGGTCGTCCACTGCTTCAACACAAGAGCCCTCGGATGTCCACTCCAGCCTTGGCAATCTCCCGGTCATCCACTGTCTTCACACTGAAACTTTTGGACATCCATTGCCTTCAACCACAGATCTTCGGTCGTCCTCTCCTCACATTGGACGACCTCTCCTTTGCTTAGCCAAGTGCCTTCTTCGACTAAGTCTCTTCACTGGGCGTCCACTTCTCCTTGGACCTCCCATTCTCCATCCTCTTGTTGTTTGTGTGAAACCTTCGGCCGCCCACTATTCTTCATCGGACGACCTCTCTTGTTCAGCCTACGTCTTCGGTCGTCCTGTCAATATCTTCGGTCGACCGTTCAGTCTTCGACTTCACTTTTTACATCTCTCCCTTCAACATTGGTCGACCCCTTCATATGCTATGGACGACCACTGCACATATAGAGTTCTTTTGTTATGTCTTCCATTTGCATATGTCGTTCGTTATTTAACTTTGGTCGACCTATCATGCTCTGAACTTGAATATCCTGTGTTACAGAAATTAGCTCAACAAGTTCATTAGTTCAGACTAAGTTCCCTCACAAATTTTTAATCATCAAAATAATTTTGGGATCCTAGATTCAACAATCTCCCCCTTTTTTATGATTACAAACTCATGAGGAGTGAACTTAGAGTTAGTTATAAACATAAGGCTTATACAGAAATTTAACTAACCAAACATGCTCCTCCTTAATCAGGCATCTCATTTTTCAGAAAATTCTCCCCCTTAATTCATGCATATTTTAAGGATGTATAGATTGAAACTACTCATCAATATGCCTTTTAGCATTTTAACCAAACATGCTTCATTCATAAAAGATAAATGCCCTGAAGAATTCACAAGCATGTCTAATTCATTTCTGAAAAGAAGAACTCATACACATATCATTCAGAGCAAAAACATGTATGCATTACAAACATTCAGGTTCAGAAAATTCTGGATACAATAAGATTTTCAATATAGTTGTATCTATCTAAATCTCCTGGTCCTTAGAACTTGTTGTTGACCCTGCAATGTCCTTAGTAATCCTAGCTGTTTCACTTAGTATCTTGTGCATAGCTTCTTCCACTAGGGCATTGACTTGTTCAGGATCTAGGTCTTGTATTTCATTCTCTATTCCTTCTCTCTCAGTTGCTACTTCAGTAACAATTTCTTGCTCAATGTTACCAGACTCCCCCACTTGTCTTTGATTTGCATTATAATCCATATCCCTGTTTTCTTCCTCCTAAACCTCTTCTGGAATGGGTTCAAGTCTCTCTTCTGTTGGTCTCTCCCCTGCTGGCTCAGGCTGTTCACTCCTCTGACTAGTCTCTCCCCCTTTGTAATTATCAAAAATAGGATCACCATCAAAAGGATGTGCAGCAGGCTCATATTCAGCAGCTCTCATGAAGTCATCCATAATTTCCCACCCTCGTCGAGCTTGACTATGATGAGCTTGAAGATCTCTACTGACTTTAGCATTGTTAAACTGCTCGTCTGCAACTTTCTTTATTAGTTCGAAGGCTTGACCCAGTTGGCTGCTCGTTGTGCTGAGTTGTGTCAGCATGAAATCCACTTTTGTGCACATAAGAGTTCAGTCTTTTCTACTTGGGGGCCATGCAATTGAGAAGGAAGAGGTGCAAGTTGTCATGGGATGATCTCTAGAGGATTGAGTTGATTGTGGCAGAGGAATTGTAGTTGTGGAGGGGTCCTGATACTCAGTGATAAATGGTACTTCAGTGGATTGGGAGTTGTCTTTTGTGAGCCCTTTTCTAGTCAAAGTCACTACTAAGATCTTGTCACTCTTTGTGGGAAGGAAAATTTTTTCATTATCAAGAATTCTAAACTTATGAGTTTTTTGGGCTATGAGGGTGATAAGGTTTCCATAGTATAGCCGAGCACCCTTGGTCCACTTAGAGTGTACCTTCTCCTTTGTTTTGATCAGCTGATAGATAAGAAGATTTCCTAAGGAGATTCTTGGGGCTTCGGGATCAACAAGGTTGGCTAACACAACTAAGTCAAGGAGATTTACTCTTGTGTAGTGAGCTGCCCTAGGAAGGATTATGTGAGTGATAATGTGATGTACAACTTTTATCACAAGAGATAGATACCTATGAAAGGTCCCTTGAATAAAAGTGTCTACTTTCCCTCCACTCACAACAAATGCTGTTTGGTTTTGAGTATAAGTGGTATGAGGCCAATGCATTGGAGCAAGTTTGATGTGTGGGAAATTTGGAGTGCCAAGAATGTTATTTAGTTTTGTCTCGATCATTGACAAGTGTTTGCCATGGAGATAAGATTTGATTTCGTCAAATGTGTCATTGTAAGTCAGATTGACATAGAAGAGTTTGACAATATTTGGGTAACCTGATTGATCAAGATTAAGAAATTTGATCCAGTCACAGTCCTCAAAAGTTTCTTTTAGCTCGGGAAGTTGAAGGCTTTCCTAGTCAATGGCATGAAAGGGCTTAACTACACATTGTTCATTGTAGAACAAAGAAAATTGACCTTGAACTTTCTCACTGATGAGCCGCGAGGAACTAAAAACAGGTTAAGTTGTGGTAGGAATGTTTGTGTTTGGGGTCTCACTAGGAGGAACTATTTCAGTAGATTCTTGTGGTGTGGAAGAGGATGGTTCTCCTACTTGGTTTGCTATTTCTGACGTTTTTACAAGTCTACGTCTCTTGGCGATTTGCTTAAGGGGTGACATGGTTTTAATGGACGAATAAGAGTACGTGAACTTAGAGTAGCAGGAATAGAATAGTGAAGGAAGGCTGAAAGGATTTGATTCTGTGAAAGAAACACATTCACAATAGGAGTATATTTCGTTAGAAACGTAGAACTTTGATAAACCCTAGCAGAAAATGCTTAAAACAAAATTTCTCAATCTAAAAATGGAGTTATGAGTTTACCTAAATGATCGAAATCTTGTTTGAATATGTCTTGAGATCCTTTAAACCCTTGGAGCTCCGGAAGATTTGAACATGAGCTCGGGAGGAAGGCGACGAGGAACACGGAGTATACGAGCAGTAGTCCTCTTGAATAATTGTCAAGTATAATTATGACTGAGTATGACCCACACTATATATAGATATATATAAAGTATTCGCGGCATCGGTCGCCCGCAGTAAATGGTGGGTCAACCAAAGTTAGGAAGTCGGTTGAGTTATGATCTCAGTGGCCGTCCTATGACTTAATGGACTACCTTTGATTCCATTAATGTCAGATCATAATCCTATTTCGGTCATCTGGAGCATAATAATGGACATCCGTTGTTCTAAGGTCAAAGCATAGGATGTCCTATGTTTATACATTGATTGACCGAAATAGATAGGAATTCAGATCGGTCGCCTGAAGTTAACAATGGGCGACTGATACTTGAGATATACGAGTTGATGATTGATTACGGATGTTCAAGATTTTCAGTGGGCGCCCGATGATCGATGGACGTTCACTATTTAAGATATTTTATTTTATCATTTATTATGGACGCCCGAAGATTCTTAGTGGGCGACAGCTGATCGGGATCACTAGATATCAACAATGTGCTTCGGACGTCCGAAAATGTGTGATGGGCGTCCGAGGTTAACCTGATCCTTAAGAATTTTAACCATCTCATCCTTTCTTATTTAAAGTCCTTCATACCTTGACTTGGGATAGATATTTAACTTAAAGCAAAAAATATCATTATGCATGTGTTGTGCAACACGTTCAATTTACAACTTTATTAATCAATGATACTCACCTAGGTAAGTCACCAATAAGTCAAGTTATTTTTCTGAAAACCTAAGTCCATCATTTCAAATCTCCCTTAGATCATTAAGCCTTATCTCCTCCCAATTCAAGTGAAGATCCTGAGGTTTTGCTTATGATGTCTGATCTAGAAACGAGCAAATATGGATCAATTATTCCTCTGTATAATTTCTAGTCTGCACCCTCTCTTTTCTCATGAATACAACCCTTTCAAGTATAAGGATTTTGAAATCTTTACATATTTGAAAATTGGTGGATCCACAGATAATGTCATCCACGTGAGTATGCACGGCTAAGGTAATATTCCTAAAATGTTCTCATCTTATGAGCTTTATCCCTCTAGGTTGATTACTGGGATTTATTCGAGTATCTTATAAAAGATGTATCATTATTCTTTTCATCAGATTTTTCTTAACTTTGTTTCTAATTCTCAGACCAACCCAGTTTCACCCAGTAGTTTTATAATATAAGATGTTTGGTCTTTTACCATCCATCATTCCAAACAAGTTTACTTCTACAAGGATTTAATCAACTCTTGGTCCTGAACCATCTCAGAAGGTGTTGACTACTTCTGCTCAAGAATATTTGGCTAGCTTGTTCTAACTAAGAAGAGTCTTAGTTATTTTAATATAGATCTAGTCTTCCTCCCAGCTAATCCATTTTTCCTATGGAGTTCTTGTTGTTGAGAGTTAGATAGGGAATTCCAATTCTCACATAGTTCTTCAGGCCTTAAGTTTTCGGAAACATTTCCAAGATCATTTCAGATCTTGGATATTTCCATATTTAGCTCAATCTAAATTCTTATTTGCAGGAACAATGATCATATCAAGATTTCATTACACTAGTCTGTGGTTCGATTGGTCTAGTTTCCTTTATCATGTCTCAGGTTTGACATGCACATCATTTGGACACTTGTGATTAGGCAAATCATCAAATCAGGAACACATACACATTTTTATGCCTAAATCCCAAATGCAAAAGAAAACCTTTTCAGTTACATCACATGATAAACATTTATTTTGTTTAAATCTAGCAATGTAGTTTCTGTCATATAGTTTGCTGATATTCAGTAATTTATATTTTCAGTTTTCTATCAGCTATGTATTTCTTACAGTTACATTGCAGGTTGTAGCATTACCTTTACCAAGGATTTTCCCTTGGTTATCTTTTCAACTTGTTTTGCCCCTTAGTGTCCTTCATATGCTCAAGATGTTCCCTTCATCTCTATTCATATGTCTTGAGCAGTCTTGACTAAGGTATTACCTTGTTGATTTTAACTGATACCCTCCAAGAACAACACACAATTTTGTATTCGGTACCCAAGGTTCTTTGGGTCCAGAGAAGTTAGTGCTAAGAGTTTCTTCAGGAACCCAAATTTGTCTAATATTTGAGAATGCATACCTCTTAGTTTTGCAGTTAAAACTCTAGTGTCCTAATTTGTTACAGCAGTAGCATATAACATTCCTAGCATGCATTTTTCTATAGTTTAGATGAGTATAGTTATTTCTTTTTGTTTGCAGGTTTCCTATTTTAATAGAATTTATGGTTGCCTAAATAGGAGTCATATAAGAGTAAGAATGTATATATCCTTTTCTAACAGCATGCATTTAGGTAGATTTAGTTTTTCTTTGGTACATGAATGCATTGTTCTTTTGGCTTGGCTTAGTTGTGCCATTTCCATTCCCTTTTGATATATGTTTGATATTTTTGTTAACACTTAGAGGTTCAGCATGCATGGCAATTTTTGATTTTAGGGAGTTTATAGTTTTAACATGTTCCTTAAGTTAGCATTATTTACAACAATTTTAGCATTTGGATCAGAAATATGTCTTTTAGAGTTATCTATATTTTCTTTCAGCTTAGTTTTTTCTTGAATCAGATTATCACTTTTTCCTTTGAAGATTGAGTATTTTCTGATCATAATGTTAAACTCTTTATGCATGTCGAAAACAATACCTTCATCACATTTATTACTATCACTAGAGTAAGAAGAAGATACCTCATCATATGCCATAAGACATAGCAGTGTTTCTTCTCCTTTTTCTGAGCTTTTCCCTTCAAGCTCACTGTCCTCACTACTCGAGTCATCCCAAGTGACCTTTAATGTCTTCTTCTTCTTATGATTTGTGACTCCCTTCTCCTTTCCCTTTTTGTTCAAGGTTGGGCATTCACTTTTAAAATGTCCTGATTTATTACACTCATAGCATTTACTCTTTGACTTGTCGGTTGGCCTTCTCTTCTGTAACTCTCTCTTCTTCTGAGAGATCTTCATGAGTTTGATGAACCTCTTTGCATACAGGGCCAACTTCTCCTCACTAAAATCCTCGTCACTTTCCTCATATTCTTCATCTTCATCTTCATTTTCACTTTCAATCATCTTAGACTTCAGAGCTAAAACCTTCTTTCTTGAGCTTGCCTCCTCTTTTTCTTCCTCAAGTGACATCTCATAGGTCAAGAAAGATCCTATGAGATCATTAAAGCCCAGCTTGTTTAGATCTTGTTGTCCCTCTACCACAGTCCTCGTCATGTGTCATTTTGTTGTCAAGGACCTGAGAAAATTTTTCACTTTTTGCTCATTAGATCTTGGGTCACCCAAATCGGCTAAACATTCACAATATCATTAAACCGTATGAGCATGTTATTAACAGATTCATCATGTTTC